>OMKI01025780.1:6131-18631 GCA_900302315.1 Phycis blennoides
CAAGTGTATTGCTCTCTGTTGAACTGTGCTTGTTAACTTGTCGACTACTTAATATAAAAAATATATATATATCTTTTGGTTTAATCTAACACCTCGGGTGTTCCCTTCTGATGGGTTTTTTTTTTTTTTTTTTTTTTTACTAAAACAGTTGTCCTTTGTTTCCAAAATATGATTTACTTGACTTGATTAACAGCTGTATTCTGTGCTTTCCCCAACATTTCAAGAGAATTCTTCGACGCCATCTCCATTACCAATGCTATCTCACATGCTCGGCCAAACGTCAGCTCTTTTTATGCCAGTAATTTTCTCTGAATTGATTCAGCGGCCAGACCACTCACAAGACGATCTCTCAAAGCTTCATCTAAGTGAGTTCCATATTCACAATCCTTCGACAATTGTCTTATTGGCACTAGGTAATCAGTCTCCTTCTTTTTGATCACGTTTTCGAAAATGAAATCTCTCCGCGATGATCAAGGGCTTCGGCTGATAACGCGATTTCAATGCGTCAGTCAACTCTTTATAAGTCATTTCTGCGGGCTTCTTTGGCACTAGCAAGTTCTTCAGCAGTCCATACGTTTCGGGTCCCATGCACGCTAAAAATACACTGACCTGTTTTTCTGGTTTTATTTCGTTTGCCAATAGCCATGGTTCAAATCTCTCCAGGTAGCATGCGAAGTCCCCCCGCGACTCCTTGAACTCGTCCACTCGCCCTATTAACGCCATTTCTATAATCCTACTTCTTGACTTCTACACAGTTCCTCGCGTCGAATCCTCTCACTGCAGACTGGCCATTCTCATCGCCAATCACATTTACTGTTACTTCACAGCACGAGAAACCCAGTCTGTTACACTACTGTTTAGGTTTTACGATGAGTTTCAGTGTTCGGGGTCAGGCTGTGGCTTAGGGCTGTGGTTGTTTGTGGTCCGTCTTCAATTGAATGCAATATACTTCATTGTCCCATTGGAAAATTTTCTTAGGAACCATTTGGACTTATGCTGAAATAAAAATAAAAATACAATTCGATTCAACGTTAAAATAAACTTAAATGTAAAGGGATCCACCGAACTTGCCGCAGAGCCTCCAATGGAATGTTATTGCACAGTGTATCGTTTATAATATTGCACATCCCTAATAGGCCTACTTAAAAGCTTAGGTTTAGGTATATTGCTTACTTTGACTTTTTTCGGGTTAATGGTGGTCACTCTGTCTTTCCATGTTTTCTTTACTTCAGAATTCCTGGAGAATACGTTTTTTTTGTTCTGTACAAATCAAATAAATACGACAAGCTCAAGTAGGCTACTTTAACAGTGAATATGAGGATGACAAGCCCCAGGGAGAAATAGACCTGAAACAGTAAGTGCTTAAAACTCCCAAAAAACGTTTTCAGCAGAAATAAAGAATTGCACACAATTAAAGTCAATGTAGGCAAGATTCAAAAGCTTTAATTTGAGTTTATGTCTAAATGCAACGCTCCTCAATGGTAGAGAAACTTAGGTAGGCAGAGAGGGAGGAGACAAACAACATTTTCAATAGTAATATTTTCAATCAGATTTCCAGAACCATTATGTTACTTGGGGCACTTCTGGCCAATCCCTTGGAAGGAAGGAAGGATCCCTCTCCTCCTTCTCAAGTATCTTCCCTCTGGGAGTTTGGGAGGTTTTCCTTTTCCTGTAGAGTGGGTTATATAATGTAATTGGTATTGTTTGGCATGTGAAGCCCTTTGAGATGCGAGAGAGTTATTCAGTTGTATGATTTTCTTCTTCTTGTGTGTTTACATTGTGTGACCCATGCCTTGACGCCATAAGCGTTTCCATAGAATGACCTCATGTTACACTGCATATCTGATGATCCAACGTTTCTGAAGGGTAACAGAGATGCACCTTAACCCCTGAAACCACCCCAACTGGAGGCGGCTCCAGACAAAAAGTGAAAAGTGTTCTCCGTCCTCCGTCCTATGACTACTGCCAGGGAATACTTCCTGGTTGGCAGCAACCGGTAGTAGAAGCAGGGGTGAGCACAGGTGTATGTCATCTCAGTGCTTTAACTATGGGTCTGTAAAGGCATGCCATCACCTGTAATTAACATCATGGATTAATAATGGACTCATTTGGCCACAAGTGAT
Organism: Phycis blennoides; assembly: GCA_900302315.1. Taxonomy (NCBI): domain Eukaryota; kingdom Metazoa; phylum Chordata; class Actinopteri; order Gadiformes; family Phycidae; genus Phycis; species Phycis blennoides. Next base: position 8,255 of record OMKI01025780.1, read on the forward strand.
ACTTGAAAATCCTGTCCATCTGGGCCCCGTTTCAGAGATGAGCAGGATTGCTGATTTTCCACCAAACGTAATCATTTAGATATTGCAGGTCATTGTGCATTTTAAACACACATACTGTACTTTGAAGAAGCAGGTATTGTTTAAAAAATAGAGATATTTTTAAAATAATAAAGCACCAGGGAAAGCGCGCTCTACTGGCCAGCCAGCAACACTAAACTTCATATAGAAATGCAAATATAAATGTAATGGTTAATGTGTAATGTTGGGGTTGATTTGCTCACAAGACACTGCTCCCCTATCCATTGCAGTATCTTAATAATAACGTTTATAGATTTCTAAAGAGTATATTTTTTGCAATTTGTGTTATTTATTTATTTAAATCAATTTTTAAGTTATAAATGGCAGCTGTTGGGGGAGTTATCTTGGTGCTAACCGACTCCATACCAGTTTACGCCAGGTTAGACTCACAGCATGAGTCGCCATGGTAACTGGACTAAAATTGGTCTAATCTTGGTATCTGAAACCAGAGGTTTTGCCTTTCACTGAATTGAGGTTTACCATCGGTTATTATGGCAATCCAGCTTCTTGAAGCAGAGCCCAGGATGTACACATGGATGGATATTAAAGCATTAATCCTTGGGATTATTATGATGGTAATAATGAACACAGAAAAAAAATCTACAAAAGAGACATCAAACCCCAGTAACAACATTATTGGTCATTATTGGTCGAACAGTCTCACGCAGAGTTTATTATGGGATGTTTCATAAATACACAAAATTGTATATTCAGCCACTTCAATTCATAATGACCGCAGCTTCCTCCCTTAAAGAGATGTCCATTTATACTTTTAAATTATGTGTGAATTGCAGTCTTCCAATTACCCCAATTTATTTTATTTCCAGCTCGGATGTGGATGATTGGTTAATGGCTTTATCATATCCCCTGGCAGGCCAAGAGGTAGGTTAAACCTTATTTGTATTTATAGTATTAACTTGAACCGTTTCTATGTCACCTAGCAAACTGTAAAATCTTGTATATGTAACATGATTAACGGCTAAGATTTCCTTTAGTATTCATAAGTTGTTCTATACTTGGAATGTTCTCAACGTAGTTTTGGAAAGTGTCATAACATAAGTCTCTTTTGAATAGGAAAATATATATGAAGTTGTGGATTTTACCCCTGAAACTGAAACTGTAAGTAAAGGCACTCTACCATGTTCCAGAAACTGTTTTAAATAGTATAAAAGGAGCCCATTACATATCGGTTACTTTAAAAGTTTTTGTCATTGTTTTATCACCACAAACTAATCAACATCAAACATTATTTTGTAATCTCCACTACAAAACACTAGCATCCATGTTCCAAACGTATTTGTACTATAATAGTCGCTACACAAATATGCATTCAAGTGCCATTGTTGTCTTGACATTGTTTGTCTTTGTTAAAAGGAAAACGCATGGAAACTCTGCGACAGTGAAATGCGACAGTGAAATGCTTTTACTTTGAAATTAATATCTATAGTTATCAGTTTTTATTAATCTTGAGTTGATCTTATCCTTGTTGATCATATCCGTATCGACTGCAGTTCTGGGAGGGATAAAACAGATTTGATATTCATTCAGTGTTTTATTATTTGGGGCTTCTAGGGTGGCGTAATTAATTTTGAATTAAGCCTATACATTTCAATACTATGTCCTGATTGGCTGACAGGATGGTCACACGCGACCAAAATCGCATCCTTGCGATCACATCTATGACCTACCCTACCGGAACAACTGGTGAGGAATACTGAGACCTTGAAGAAGTTCACCCACTTATGAATTAATGCGATAATTCCACCATATTCATGGAGTTGTGTACCATTGATCCTGTGTGCAGAATGTGCTGGTGTTTTGGGCCAGTTTTTGGAGGACCACTACATGACCATGGTCAAAAGGGTGAGTGTTCATAATTCATTATTCATTGTTGTTATTAACGACCCCCTGCTCGAGTTACAACATATTTACAAAATCCCGCTGTCATACAGCTTTAAGTACACTCGGCCTATGTAATACAACGTTGACTTTAGTTTTGCCTCGTTTCCACAGTATGTTTTTGTTATTGATGAGGAAATTAGTCTTTAGGAAATAAAGAAATGAGTATTGAGGGAAATGTTCTAGTTTGTGCAGATCTCGTATGTGTAAATCTAGTTTGTGTATATCTGGCCTGCGTGGAGGTAGTCGCTCTGCAGATCTAGACTATCGATGTAGTTTGTGCAGCAAAAGTTTGTATCTTTTTTTTTTGTTGCGTTCGCGTTCATCTGATGTGCGTATCTGTTGTCCGGCGCAGGGACGGTGACCCCGTTACGCACACTAATGACAACCCCCCCCCCCCGTGGTCCGTCCCGTCCCGCCTCTTCGTCGAGCCCGCGGCGCAAACACGCCATCGATCTCTGACGTTCACCAGCGTCCCTGACGGAAGCAGGGGGACCGGTTTGGTGTTGTTCTCTTTGATTCCCTCTGTCGCTGCGAACACATTTTGATTGGTCAAGCACTTTGCAAGTGTTGTTGATACATGAGGTACCGGGCAAACAAATTATTTTAAGGGTCCCTGAAAATAGGAAAAAGTAATTGTATAACGAGTGAGGATAAACTTGGCTTAAATGTAGTGTTTGTTCACAAACAAAATATCAAAGTGAACAAAGACCTTATACCAACACTTACTGAACACCACCCCTGAACATTTTAATTCATATTTTATGGGGATGCTTTTCAGGAACTTGTCGTTGCCGTACATGTGATGCAAAGTGCATAACATGCACACCAATGCATCCATCTGAAATTAATTTGTGATGTTTTTTATTTTATTTGCCACATTCAATGTGGCAGCAGAGTGCAGGAGTTGGTGTTTTATCGTGTGTGTGTGTGTGTGTGTGTGCGTGTGCGTGTGCGTGTGTGTGGGTACCATCAGCCTGCTGCGGTGGGCGGGCCAGCCTCTGGGTCTGCTCCAGAAGGGGAGACCAGGTTGTGGCTCTGAACGACCTGCTCACCAGCAGCATGGCGGGAGTTGTGCGCCTAAAGCCCAGGTCTGTGCTGTGAGGCGCTGTGTAGCGGCCGCGCGTTTGAGTCCCACCACTGTTCGTGCACCACACGTCATGCCCGCTCCCTTTCCTTAACCAATGCCTGTGTTGGGGAATCTTGTGTGATAAATGAATTCAAATTAGAATGCACTGTGTTGTGGTAGTGTAGCTATTATGCTAACGAATGCATTTCGTCTCGTCGGCACAATGTAATTTTTTTCTTTATTGACAAATGGTAAACATGCAGTGAGGTTCAGTTTCTTGCAACCTGCAAAAAACAGTGTTACGCAGAAATATATGGTAAAAAAAAAATGTTTTGCAGTTCAACTAATCAAAAAAATTGCCTAGTAAGTAAGGTAGCTTAGTAAAACTATGTAGCCTAGTAAAGGCTACCGAAAAAATACAATTAACTTTTCCTAACAAGTGTTAGGAAACACTTGTTAGTGACCATGTTAGTGACTGACCATCTCCCGTCTGAAGTGCCCCACTAGCCGTCGTCACAGCCTGTGAACTACACTGTGAAGGATCAAGAGTTTGTGACATCGTGACACTGCAAGTCAGTGGGCCGTATAGGCTCAGTCACTATTGTGATACTTACCTGACATTTATTTAAATGGTAACCTGACATCTTTGAGATTTTCGAGGTTGCCACTTTATAATGATCATCCACCCTAACTGAAAAACGTACGCAACCTGAGCCATCTACATACACTGAATCCTGCACTATGCAAGGTTTGCACTGCAGCCCTTTACTTGGAATATTTCTCAAGGATAACGTGCGCACATCCACGAGTCGTTCCATCCAGGGCATTTTCTCTGTAAATTACTTCATGCTGGCTCACTTTTGTTCTCTGGTTAATATTTAATCTCCAATCTGAACATTATATTGCTACAGAGGAGCCGAGAGTGGTCTCACACACACGCACACACACACACACACGCACACGCACACACACGCGCACGCATGCACAAACACACACGCACTTTGTCAATTAGCAGACTTCGTTTTCATCCAAAGCAATTTATAAGTGAGGCTGAGAAAATCAAAGCATAGAATCAAAATTGGACTAACTACAGAAAAAAGTTGTCGTTCTGCACCACTAGGCCGAGTAGCTTTAGGAATCAGAAATTCAAGGTTGATAATTATTTAGAATTGTGTTGGTGGCAAATCAGTTACAGTAGATCCTGTCCACCAACGTAGACAGAATAGGTTGTTTGTCGATATGACCCAAAACGACCCATATGGCTGCTGTTACAGCGCCCCCTATTGACTGGCCGATGAAACGGCAAGACATCACTTGCGTCGTTTCTGTCTGCCAAAACGAATTGGATGACATTTGTTTAATTCTCAGTGAAAAATGCACCACTTGTTTCTGCATTAAAATACAGTTGATAACATTCCTAGCGAGAAATGTGCATCATAATCGCGATGCATAATCATGAATGTGTTCATAATCTTTGAACAGAAAATGTGTATGATGTTTACTTTGTAAGTAAATGCAACGGTTTCTATCATTGTCATGGTGATTGATATGGACGCTGCTACCCCTGAAAACACAGGCAGCTTGCATGTTGTTTGAATTATTGTTATTGTTATTTTATCTAACTCAAGCGAGGACCTTTCGGTCTTTATTGGTCATTCTCAGTATTTTTTTAGACATGGGAACAAAATGTACTCTCTGCATCTGACCCATCCTATGGTACAACTGATGATGTTCTTTCAATAAAACCGTAGATTTTCGAGTGACCCAGGGGTGATACCCTCCTTCTTGACAGACTTGGCCCACAGGTTTTTATGGGACACAACGGAGGTTTATGTTCGCTTTGCTTCTGTCAAATGTTCATTTTATTCATTCATCCCTTCATAAATACATTTTGTTGTTCAAGACGATCATTACAAATAAATACAGCTTTAAAGGTTTTTGAAGCGTGGTTGCATAAGTAAAAGGCATTCAAAAAAAGATATTAAAAAGACTAATAAAATGATCAACATGCTGGTCATAGACATACGGGAAGGGAATCAAACACCAATTTATGGGGGCACAGAATGACTCGGGAGCGAGTGTCTTTTAAAAAAATAATAATCAGGGCATTAAGGCCAACTAAAATGATCCATTTGGATGCTGTAGCCCTCCAGGACGCCGGGTGACCCAGGGAGACGCGTGGGAGTGAGCTGGAGTCCCGGGGTCTCTGATAGGAAAGAGGCCCTCAAGGACACAGGCCTGAGTCAATTTCGGGCTCGAGCCCCAGAGAATGAAACGGGCACTGCGATAAACTCATCTTGATTCAAATGAAAGGAGACGGGGATCCCGGCCATTCCATCCATCAACCAAGGGGGGGATGCCTTGGGATCTCTCTGGGAGCATCTCTAGACTCTCCGCAACAAGGGTCAGCCGTGCGCAGCGCCGTGGCCCTAACCCTAACCCGCCGATCCATCTCGTCATATTCGGGGGGTCAAAAGGTCAAAAGGGGCCGGCCCTCACGAGATTTAAAAAACGTTCCTGTGCATTTCGCGCCTCATTTGTTTGATGAGGTCTGATCCTCAGGTGTGCGTGTCGGTGGGCCCCGAGGTGAGATGTCACGAGGTGAAGCGTTTGCCGAGGCTTTGTGAGTCACTTTATGCAGGGCTACAGCCTCCACGTTCATAGTAGTCCATGGCCTTGAGGCCCTCTTTCATATAAAAGAGACCCCAGGTCTCTAGCTCACTGAGCCTTAGGGCACCTATTAGTTACATCACTTCCTTTAGCGCTAGGGCCTTAATGCCAGCAGATGACATATCAAGTGCTTTCGAAGCCTCACAACAATGTCTGAAGTTCTACCCTACAACCATTGTACCACTTGGTACCACACGTCACCTCACACACGTTCCCGGCCTAACCAAGGAATTATAATAACCATCATAATAATAAACCTCAATTATAAAAAGCCGTTTACTCTCCCTCCAGACAAAGGCCTTACCTGTTGTTCTAGCGTCCTCTCGCCCGCCACTGGCCGTGCCCCCTCTGCAAGACACAACACGCTGATGATCACTTCCTGTACCAACAGGAAGTGAATGGGCCTGATGCAATTATTATATAATACTGCTATTATTATTATAACTATTATTGTGTATTGTTTGAATTGTCCATGCCCTCCTCAAATCTCTGTCTGTTAGCTTGTAGGACAGGTTAGGGAGAGCATCTTTTTGACCATCAGTCCATTAGACAGATGGATGGATGGATGGATAGACAGCCAGACAGACAGACAGCCAGACACAGACAGACAATTTGGCATTCTGATGGTTATTTGAACATTACAAAAGAATGCACATGCACTCTTGCATATGATCTAGTCTGTATTTATGATCCAGTCCTTCATTATTATGAGAAATGAACACCACTCATTAAGACCACAATATCAGTCGTTTAATGGGACAGTGGAAAACTATTCATTGATGTAGTTTCCAAAAATTGTATTGTAGGTGATGTTAGAGGTCCCTTTAAGAATTTTATAAATGTTAAAATAGGGCACAAGTTTTGCATAAATGGAGCAAAGATTTACAACTATATATAGCAAATGTGGAATGTCTGAGACCTACTTGAAGGTCAAAATACAAGTCTGGGATCAGCGCAATTTTAACAAGCCCATTTCTCGATTCAAATTCGAATAATTACCACAAATATTTTTCGTCAGTTAGCACTTTTTTTTCATCCAAGATGACGGTGAATGCAGGAGTCGTTAAGGAGCAGAGAGGGGTCGTTAGCGCAACTTGCTCAAAGAGGCCTCCGATGAGGCTGCGGATACTGGTGGAGTGAACTCTGAACCTTTAAGCTACTAACCGCTACACCATCCCGTCCTATATACGTATATAACTCGTGATTAATGAGTGTGTTTCGAGCCCCCGGCTGAGTGTGTGGAGTTTACGTTAACGTTTTTTTGGGGGGAGGGGTTATGTGCCACAGGATATGTTATAAATCATTTGAGTGGTCTGTAGTCTGCCTGGCTGGATGCACCACCTAGATGAGGTGGGAGGTGGCCATGGTATGGATCGCAGGGAGGTCCTTGGGGTGGGGGAACGGGCAATGCATCATGCCACCTAACACTGGGTCATTCGTTAGAGGCTATACCTGCCATTGACAGACAGTGGGGTTTTTTTCATGTCATTCTTCCTGGTTCACCTCGCCTCAGATCCGCAGCACCAGGCTAGCATTGGGGTTTTAAACACTCCCTTTTCTGTCTGCTAAAACGTGAAGCTCACTACTAGGTAAGTTGATCCCTTAACACGTTGTGTTTGGCGCCCACTAGAGATGAAAACAGACTATATCACATGGGGATATCCTTCATATATATATACTGTATATACACACACACACACACACACACATACGCACAAACATGTGCTCTGCAAAGATAGCTGTAGATGTATTTTATCCTTTGAATTTGGCCAGTGTTTATTCTAATAAAGATAGTATTTTGTTGTGCCAAAGACCGTAAAGGCTGTTGTATGAAAGCATACCTGTAGGGCCTGTGGTGTCACGCTACGTCACATCTCAGCCTAGCCGCTGATTGGTTGAGTGTATCATTGCTAGTTCCCCTGTAGCAATATCTGTTGATGTGTCACCTCGACTAGCTGGAGAAGTCAATATCAGCTGATTTCCAATCGCCGTCCGATTACAATGGCTCTGTCGACTTCGGTGAGTGAAAAGTAATAACGCGATATCTGCGCTAGCATGCTACATGAACCACTATACTGCTGCTAGCGATAGCAGCCAATATCGCTTGCTAACGCCACAGCTAGCGATAGCCTCTGTTGCTTGTGTTTGTTATAGCGACTTGGGTTAACGTTGACAATGTTGATCGTATTTCAATTCATGTCCTTAGTTGAGATCAGTCAGCCTTTCTCAGTTCTGTTCAGTAGTTTGATTATATATTAAAGGACACGCTAAAGCTAACAAGTGTTGTTACTGTCAAGGCAGTGCAGCTAGATTAAGCGAGCTCATCCAGAAGCTTGAAGTGTTAATCATTATGTTTAACTTTCATTCCTGACAGCTGTCTCATGTCATGTAGCGGGGTCGCCCCTACCCTAACCATTTTCAAAACGCCTCTGGAAAGAAACACCAATGCGCATTGTGGGCTAGTTTAGCTGGTGGCTTGATGAAGCAGAACCGGGTAGTGACCCTAGTCGTGTTGTGTTTATGTACGAATGTCATTGACAGTATAGCACAGGTACTGTAGATACTTTTATTATTTTATTGACCCATCTACGATTAACTCCCCCCCCCCACACACAAACACGCCTACAATTCCTGAAATAGCTTCAATTCAAAGTGATTGTTGACTTCGCCACACCTTCGTAATCGTAATCGGAGAACAAGATAATTAACAGGGAAACTGTACGTCCTTTTGTCGATTTTTGGGTGTATGCTACAGCTCTAACTGTCTATTGTAGCTGGGTTGTCATTGCTTATCTTTGGACCTGAGAATTGCTATAAAGCTTATCTTATCCTATCAAAGTTTAACATGGGGCTACAGCCGACAAAAGAATCAATCAAATCAAATAATAACTTGTATATACCTGGGCTTTGTTAGGTAAGGGTTACTTGTTCTTGGCTGATACTGTTGTACCTTTACTTTACTTGTTCTCTTCCTATGCCAGATGTGGAGTTGAGCCAGACCATGGAAGAGCTGGGTGCTGACTGCACCATGGACGGACTGAAGGAAGCCCTCCCAGCCGACCAGCTCCACTACAACAACAACAACATCTACAACAACGACGGCGGTGTCACTGACCCCGCCCCTTCCATCCCTGATGAGGAAGAGATCTGTCTGGATAGTGGGGACGAGGCAGAGGGAACCAATGCGCCTCTCGCCCGTAACGAGAACACGGCCGAGCCGGACGTTCCAAAAGATGCTCAGGGGGAACCCAGCGAGCTGACCCCTCTGACCCAACACTTGACTCCGGGGCCGGCAGAGGACAAGGGGGGACCCGGCGCCGGTTCTTACAGTGGAGACGCTGTATCCTCTAGGGACAACCTTCAACCTCCTCCCCCGCCCCGCTCTCTTCCAGGCGGGCCTGGGGAACGTCTGCCCGCCACAACCAGCCCTTCAGTTGACCTGAAGGAAAACTCTCCTTCGGTTCTCGAAGGGGCCACGGAGGAGGACTTGTTGACTTTGGAGGAGGTGAGGGGCACCCCTCCTCCTGCTCCTCAGGACAGGGACGTGGCCCCCTCGAACCCGAGGCCCGAAGGTCCGACGGAGTCTTCCCCGGCCGGGAGCCGTTCCGCTCGGCGTCCCCCCGAACCGTCACCGGCGGCAACCCCCGCGGCCGACGGTGACATCCCGAACGGCCCCTCCACCCCGCGCTCCGACTCGGCGGGCTCCTCCGTCCCCTCCAGCCCGCAAACCGGCCCTTCCGTCCCGGCCACCGCCACCGCCACCACGCACTCCCACGCCCTGTCCAGCCCCTACGACACGGACTGCAGCCGCAAGCTGCTCTCTGAGATCCAGCGCTCGGTGTCCCAGGAGTCCCTGCTGGACGAGCTGGAGTCCGAGATACTGGCGTGCCGCCTCCCCGAGAGCACAGGGGGCGGCGGCGGCGGTAGAGGTCCCGGACGGAAGGGGAGCCGTCCGGTGAACGGGCTCTCTAAGGAGCAGCAGGGGGAGGAGCAGCAGCAGGAGGAGGAGTGCCTGGTGGCCTTTGAGAAGTGCGTGCAGTACAAGTACACGCAGCAGGAGCAGGCCATCAAGAGGTAGGCCACCCCCGTGCGTTGAACCGGTCCGCCTGCCAAGCGGCGCTCTGTTCGGTCCGCAGTGATGCTGTATGACGGTGGCCATGCGTGTGAACAGCATGTAGGGCAGTATCAGGGTGCTGTGTGTTCATGCACGGTTTGTATATAATGCGGTATTCTGCATACCGACCAGGCCCTAGTGATGAAGATGAACAAAATAAGTGATTGGCGGTGTTTTCATATCACAATACTTCAGAAAGCATAAAAAAAAAAATGTTGTCATCAACTTTAACAAAATTTGTTGTAAACGTTAACTCTGCAAAGACGGTACGGAAATAAAGTTGCCCATCTTAAAAGGGCTCACTGTGATGTTTCCCTTTTTACATTTCATAGACTGGAACATTCCAGCTTCACCCATATTAGCAAGAAAGAGTAACGCACATTGACATATGATGGACTGCCATTATGGCTGTTTTGCCCTCGTCCACACCAAGCTGTCACACGCATGACTCACTCCTGACACACGGCAGCCCGTGTTGGTACGAGCACCGTGGCCGGTGGCCGATGGCTGATGGGTGATGGAGGCCAATGGGGGGGGGTGACCCTTT
>OMKI01025783.1:0-11084 GCA_900302315.1 Phycis blennoides
TTTTATGAATCTTTTAAATGTGCATCCTTGCTGAGGGTGTTGGGGGAGGGGGGGGGGGGGGCGCGAGTTCTGTATTGATGCTGAAAGGTTAATTACATTAAGTATGTTCAGTAATTCAACCAGGTGAACAATACTGCTGTTGTACATATTATTTCAAATAGATTTAATTTCCAGTGAGTTGTTTTTGTTTTTGTTAATGATTAACTTATTTACGTTGTGCTAACACAAACAATACAAACCGATCTCCGTGCAATCCGCGGTTCGTGGGTCTGCCTTGGCCTTCGTGTTTGTTTTTAAGATTTATTTTCGTTTAGTCGTTGTTAAAACATGGATGCCCAGAGACATACTCATACTCTACGCTGCTAAGATTGTAGCCCCCTTTTTCTTACATTTGTATACGTAACATGACGAAACACTTTCTTGATACTTTTTGCTTTTATAGAGTATGTTTTAACTGGTTTCGCTCGATTCACGGCTAGATGATGATTGTAGATTACATCCCTGTTGAATTCCTAGCCATAATATTTTCTCTTAATGGAGCACTGTGAGAAATGCTTGTAATGCTAAATGAACACAGCAAGTCGGTTTGTTTTGAAATTGTTATTGTTTCCGATGCCTTCGACACACAAATGTTCTGTATTCTTGGTGAGAACGATGAATAAATATATTGAATATGGATAAATGTCCAACCAATCGGCGAAGGGGTTTCTGCCCAGGCTGCCGGCCCTGACCATAGGTCCTTAAACCTAAAACAAACGTTGCTTCCGCTAACAGACGATGGATGTAATCTGATTTGCCCTCAGGCTCAGCCTTCCACGCGAGAAAAAATGCAAAATGTTTAGGAAATGTCAACCCCGTGTCTTTGTTGACAGCGCGAGCCGTAATACTAGATCCTTTTTCACAGTGCTCCGTTGGTAAGAAATGGCCAACAAAACTAATCCAATCCCATGTGTAATCCAAAAAGCTCCATTTGTAGAGACAGAGATACGTTGGACCTCTCCAGCAATAGCTGCAGAGGATCGTCTTACATACCGACAATGAAATCAAAATTGGAAAAAAGAAAATATATGAGTTTACTTGTTAGGCTGAAATGTGCCTTCTCTTTGCCCAGTTGTTATTTCTGTTGCAGATTTGTCTACTGGAATGTGGAACAGTTTTGTCAATAAAAAAAAAAGTCATTGTTTTGATTGCCAAAAATATACATCAATTCAGTGAACACGATCTCTGTGTGTGTCTTGTGTTGGTCCAACTGGTTGTTTGTGTGGCATTAATTGCTGGGACTTCTTGGGAAGAAGAGGAAATGAATGGGAGTGGGTAGTGTGGGAAAGAAAGATGGATTCTTTTAGAGCTGGTCTCCTACAGAGGGAGATAATGAGTTGAACTTCTTCTTCTGGGGATATCTTTGTGACACCCAAAGAATACAATGCAAAAGATTGATTTGGAAGTGTTTCCATTGCAGTATTCAATACAGGTTCCTCGTGAATCTTGTGTATTTTGTGTGATTAATAAGTTAAAAAATGTTTCTTATTCAGTTTTAGGTTCTGTTTTGGTTGTTTTGTTTCATATCGGTCAGTAGCATATATATGGAAATAAGGGAAGACTTTAGGATATTGTTTTCTTGAATATTCTATTTTATCCATTTTAAAAACATGTGTAAGGCAAATATGATTGCTTTTGTTTCAACGGTCTGCTTTATTTCTCTGTGTATTCATAGATGTCAGCAGGCTTTTATTCATGAACAAAGTGTGGATGGATGCGCAGTGTGTTTCGCATGGCGTCGGTTCTTCGAGCAGAACCCAGGGAGCGTATCTGCGCTGCGGGATGACCGTGCCTCTACTTCAGGTCATTATGTCTCCAAGTGGTCGTGAGAAACGTAGCCAACGCGGACGGTAAACAGTAGCATAGTAGGCAGGACTGGAGCATCAATGCAATAGCCGTTTTGTATCAAGCATCGTTTGCAAATGGGTAAAAGATTGTGGAGTTTTGTATGTTTTCCTGTTGTATAAAGACGCGAGGTCCTTCTTGTCTGGAGCACCTGTTGATGGACAGCCCTCCTCGTCATCACCATGGCAACTGAGGGGAATCTGTGCGTCTCGGCGGTGGACAGGGGTGCTCAAAGGAGACAGTCGTACTTGAAGGCAATCTTCCCCGTTCGGGAAAAGCGTTACGGATGTATGAATCAGAGCTGTTTCGAGATGTGTCCGGGAGATAGTTATTTTATGTAAATCGCCACATCCCAGCGCCACGGTTGCTTATGGTCGCCCCTCTCTGCGGTGTATCTACAGCAGCCCCCCTGCACCTAGGTGTGGCATGTCATGCATAGGCCTTAATGGAAAAGTAGGACGTTTATGCTAATGCATAAATGTCTGCGAATGTGCGCTTTGGTTTAGGTGGTTACGGTACGGTGTGTTCGAAATAATACTATAACTATAATAATGATAGTCAACGTCCATGGTATTTTGTTTTAATATTTATTGTTTGGTGTAGCTTAGTATGAGTCACAATATATTGGACACATTGCACATATGTATCATATCATATGTGCATTCTTATTTATTTGTATCAATATATATATACATGTATGTATATATATATATATATATATGTGTGTGTGTGTGTGTGAGTGTGTATGTATATATATACACATACACACACACACAAACACGATCATGTCAGTGTGTTGACAGTGAGAATATGGTTATGAAGTTGGTGATCACGTGAGGATGTGTGAATAGAGTCTAGTCGCGAGATTGAGCCCCGGTTTGCCGCTGGGTTGAGCGAGTGCACAGAGCGCGGCTCCGGCGGGCGGTCACACTAACCACCGCCTCGCTCTCCGCAAGCACTGGGACCGACTGATTCCTCTACTTTATTTATGAATAGGCTACTCTCAGGCGGGGGGGGAGCGTTCGGACACCGTGAGAGCGTAAACGAAGCGTAAAGACGACATGGACTGTCCGGTTTTGCCGAGATGACCGATGGTTTGGTCAAAGAATAACTTATTTTTGTCGCAAGAGAGGGAAAGTTGAGCGGGGCTGTTCGGGAGCACCACCTCCCCTCTCCGGAGGATTTTATTCAAAGTTGAAAACCAAGATGGCCGCCGATTCCGTGCAGGTAGGAAAAGTTGACAACTGTTGCGAAAAGTGCGCAAACTTGTTTATAAAGAGTACATTATCAGCCAGTTAGTGACTGTGTAACATATCGTTTGTGTAAAGCCACATCACCAGGAGGAAGGTATACACTTTTCAGGTTTATTCTTCCTTATCCCAAAGGGTTGTCTGGGAATTAACTATGGATCGAGGCCTGGGAGACAATTATCCCACATTGCACATTGTAATCTTGTACAAAACGTGTTTAGTAAACCAAATGGACTCAACGCGTGTTCGTAATACACGCTTAACGGCGTTTTGGTTTGGTAGCTAGAGTGAAATAAACGTAGTTGAGCGCTACAGGTCTTCACGTTAAACTTGGAGCTCGTTTTTCTTTCCTGGACATGCTCACTCTGAATACATGGAGGATTCTCCACCTTAACCTTTGGAAACACAGCTTTCTGTGGCAGATGGAGAAAGTTGTTTTGACTGGCACGTTTTCAGGGGTCCGATATGAACAGATTTCAGTGAAGCCTTACTTACTCTAAAGCAAGAGTTTTGACGCAAGTATGTCCCAAAACAAGTAAATGGAAATGGCAAATACACATGGGGACGCAGTTGGTGAATACATAACCCGAGAACGATCATTTTATTATTCTCTTTGAACAATCATGACTCAGACAATCGTGTGGTTTCACTGTAATGACGTCAGTGCTCAAATACAACTTTCTGACAACTATCAGTATCAAGTATCACAGCGGTGTTCACCCGCAACTTGGTTAAAAATAAAATACACAGGGATTCCGTTTCGGTTCTCCTCATCATCAAGAGCACGTTGTTTTGTTATTTACTCAGAACATTCGTCACATTCATTGTGACGAATGTGTGCACGTCCACCGAGCAATAGTTGTTTTGAAATACTGTGAGTAGACTTCCTAACCGTAGTCTACTCACGACCCTTCTTTAAAGTTGAATATAAACTGAAACCGATCCTGGTCCTTTAGTCAGTGCTGCTGGTCACTCAGAGCTTTGACCATACAATCCTGGTCCAAGTTTTTTTTTTTAATAACCTATGATTAACCCTGTGCCAATTAGTGATTTATTGAGATTGTTGGACTTTTATAGTGCATCAAGAATGCAGTCTACTTCTATACACAACACGCTTTCTCCCAAATTGCTACACTGTGATGAATAAATATCACTCGTAACACTCGTAAACTAGTTGATTAAAGGATTTTGGTGTTCCGCGAAAAGTTGTTTGTAGGCCACATTGGTATTGTGACTACACTTACACTTGATCTTCTCAGAACACAACCTCCTGGCCCTCCGTGTGCCTGTAAAAACACGAATAACACCCGAAAACACACATAAAAGCGTCTCCTGCCTGGATCTTAAAGCCACCCTGGATTACACTGGGGGGGCCAGGGTACAGCCTCCGCTGGTCCAGGCTGGGACTCGGGTTTGGCCTTAGCGCGTCTATTTCTGTTCCAAGCGGGCCAGCGTTGTCCAGCAGTATGGGACCAGCTGTGTCTGTAAGAAGGCAGGGTGTCAGGTTGTCAGGCATGGGCTAGTAGGCCCCCGTGTTGAAATGGGGAGGGCTTGGCCTTCAAGCACAGAGCATGGATATGGGCCTGAGCCTCTTGTAGTGGACCATTGTCTGAATGGAGTGCTTGTTTGTTGGACCTGGCGCTTTCAGAGCTTAAAAAGCAAAGTTAACCTGCTTATGCTTCAGGTTCGGCAGCTTGTGTTTTGCCTCATGTTTCTGTAGATTTTTGATAACTTTCAGGTTTGGTTGGTTTGAACCAACCACCATTTCTTGCAAGTGCTGCAAAGAGAGCTGGCAATGTGCTATGAAAAGGCTTAACAGTTGCAATTTCTGAAAGAAGTTATTTGCCGTTTTGTTTCGTGTGTTTACACCAAGCCAGGACAATCGGTCCTGTCAGTGCGAAGGGCTGTGAGTTTTGTAGGCCACTGTTGTCACTGCCGGCTGAGGAGAAGAACAAACAGAGCAAGACCAAGTAAAAAGAAGGTGTATGCTTAAGACCGACTCAAAAAGGTCACGTTTACATTTAGTAGGTGCTTTCAACCAGAGCGACTTGGAGTTTAAGAACAATCAAAGCAATCCACATTTTAGTAAGGGCCACAAGAGCAACTTGACGTAGCGCAGAGGCCTCTGCACTTAATTTGTCTCAACTTTCCCCGTATAGTACATCAAGGGCAGGCCAGTTGATATTGATATAATATAGATAAGCTGAAGCAATGGCCTCGTGAGGTAACAGGTATTGCACAACGCCCGGCACCCATCAGCAACCACGGTAACGAAAACGGGTTACAGGTGACAACTACACCACTGTGTACGAAGGAGAAAGGCCCGTGTTTTTTTTTTTTTTTCATTATTACCCAACCCCACTGCGCTGTCATTCTAACTCTCCCTTTGTTTGATCTCAAATTAGACCAGCAGTCCTCTGGAGGACCAATATGTAGGCTGGTTTTTTTTTCCAGTTCTTTTTCTTTCCAGCTTATCTGATTGGCCTATTGGGGATTTCCTTGCATTGTTTCTTGTGAAAAATTGGTCCCTTTTTTTGGGGGGGGGGGGGGGGGGGTCGCCTTCACGACTGCTCCTCCCCCCCTGTCCCACTCACACGCGCATTAAGAGCACGTTAAACATGGTGACGCTTTGAAGCCTACTCTTCTTTGAGCGCTGACCTCCATCTTACCTATGACTCACATGGAGGGTATAGCCTGCCGAGGCAGGAGATGTGTGCACGAGATTTGTCTTCCTCTGTCAGGCAGCAGTGGGAAGAGGGGTGGGCTCACTGCCACCCGGGGAACAGCGCTGATCTGTTCAATGGCCACACAGACACAGACTTATGGTTTCTGTTTCGCATTCCGTGACTTCGCTAGATTAGCCTTTATTTTAAGTGCTGCGCAACCTTGAACAGATATGGCCCCCCCCCGCCGTGTGTGTGTGTCTGTGTCTGTGCGCAATGCAATGCTTTAAACAGGCAAAGCCATTTATTCACCATTGATTTTTCGTTTGTTCTGTATGACCGATCTGGGCCGTACAGGTGGTGCAGTCATACCTGAAGCACGTCACTAACGCCAGCTCGGAATAAACAGAAATGAAACCAGAGCAGGGATGTTTATCTCCGCTCGCTAGTCCTCTAGCCTGCCCCCTCTAGTCTGCGTTTAAGGTTTGAGGTCATTGATGGTCAACATGATTTGTACAATGTGTACAAAAGCCATGCATCAGTCGCAACTCAAATCCTTCCTGCGTTGCAAGTACGCAACATCCATAACCCTGGTGTAGCGTATTTAGCAACCTTTCCAGTAAGGACCAGGCATGTTGCTGGTGTGATAAATCAAACGCACCGACCCGGGGCTTCAAACAAAGATTTCATCAACACATGTCTGTGGTGCTGCTCCTGAACTGTGTTCCAGTGGAGGCCGGCCCCACCGCTCCTTGCTTCACCACGCAGCTCTTCCTGGTCTCTGCCGGCTCACCAGACACCCCATGCTTTCCCCAGAACTGGCGTTGGGCCGGCCTGGCGTTATGATTTCAAACGGCGGTTAATTTTAGACACCATTCTCTGGCCAGAGCGAGATTAGGTGCCATTCTGGGCTGCTGTGACCTCACACAGCGACCAGCTAAGAGGGATTTGGCTGTCCCTCCTCAGACGGTTTATCTGTGTGTGTGTGTGTGTGTGTGTGCGTGCGCGTGCGTGCGTGCATGTTTAGCTTTCACTGTGTCTCTTGCTTACTCTCACTGTGTGTGTGTGTGTGAGAAAGAAAGGACCAGTGTGAGTGAGACACACACACACACACACACAGACACAGACACACACACAGACACACACAGGGTAACACAGAGTGACTTTGAATGTATGGCTCTGGTCTGTGTCTTTCTGACTGGGGCGTCTGCCAGCCTCGGGGGCCTTGCCTCGCGGTTGATTTAAAGGACATCACTGCAGCCAGTAAACAGAGGAAGGAACGCTCGGCGGACTCGCCAGGACTGCAGCCTGTGCTGTTAGCTGGCTCACGGGGGACTCTAGTCCGTCCGGGGGACATGCGCGAGCTGCTCGCTCAGCCGACACCATGGCCGAGACGGAGCAGGCAGACGGGGACGATGTTGTGGTAAGGTGCCTTGTTGCCCCTTAACGCTGTATTGACTAGGAGCATGGGAGAGAGAGGGAGGTGGAGAGAGAGAGATAGAGGGAGGTGGAGAGAGAGAGAGAGAGAGAGAAATCAATGACTCAGGCCGTTTTGTTTATAGCCT
Organism: Phycis blennoides; assembly: GCA_900302315.1. Lineage (NCBI taxonomy): Eukaryota > Metazoa > Chordata > Actinopteri > Gadiformes > Phycidae > Phycis > Phycis blennoides. The sequence goes on from OMKI01025783.1 coordinate 7,363, forward strand.
CTGGAGGCTTATGTCACCCGTGTATTAATTAGAAATATGGAGCTCCGGTTTAGCACCGCCATACATTGGCCGTCTGTCTTGTGTTTTGCCTGCCAGGCGAGCCATTGCCTTAATTGAAATAATTGAATTGAGATGATTTGGCAAACAAGGAACATCACATCCATTTTTCCCGAATTGATGTTGGGAGAGAGAGACACCCCCCCCGGTCTCCTGTTCTTTAAGGCGGTCGTGTGTTGAGGACGGGAGGCTTTCTGAGGCACCCACAGCTGAATGTTTAGCTGGACGTGTTCTGTTGGGTGGGTTCACCGCCGCTCTTATCAGGAGTGGTGTCTCTCTGAGCGCAGCCTTGTGAAAGGTTCCCAGTGCCGGAGCGGTTAATGTGTGTGGGAATGTGGAGGGTAAATGTGTAAAGTGCAGCGTGCGGCCAGCTAACGGGAATGGAGGTTTTGAATTTGATTGTGATTTGAATGTGTGAATTGCGTATGCAAAACGGGCACTCCTCTTTAAAGTACTGGTGTGATTCATCATTTCAAATTCCTAGATTGATTGAAATATTCTCGTACATTAAAAGGTAAATGTTTTACAGATGCAAAAAGACAGACACAACAGAAGCCTCACCGTACCCTCCTCATGGGGTATAACATTAACATGTGATGGTCTGATGTTACTTGTTGTTGGTGTTGAGTTTGCCACAGCTTTACTTAATGTGTGGATCTTGGACACCAACGTGTTGTTGGTCCTCACGGCCGGCCACTTCTAATCTCACTTCCTGCCTGCAGCACTCTACCTGTCACCTTTTGAATCCAGACCTGTTTGTGAGGTCACTTCCTAATCCTTTGTTAGTCCAGATTCACAGATACAGTGCCTGAGGGTGTAGTCTGGCTGAAGTCCAGCCTAGGATCCTCTACTGATCACTCCAGTCCACTGCCACTGTATGTGAAAGCTGTGGTCATTGCAGCCAATTTAGCACAATCAGGTGACTTCTTTGGGAATCTAAATCTAAAAGATTGATTTCTGTTGTTCTCTGCGAGTGGTCATTTAGGCAGGATAGTAGACAGGATGTTTGACTCCCAGGTGAAAAGGTTGTTGGTTTGAGCTAGGCAGCCCGCCTGGAGGCACTCTCGAGCAAGATTCCTAACCCCCCCCCCCCCGCCCCTAAACCCTTGTGTCAGAAGTGACTGCAAATTGCTTTGGATAAATGAAATAATGAAACTAGTACCATCTTCTGCTTTTAATGGCAGAAATAAATAGCGTGTTATTTATAAACAAAGCACCATATTTCAGACTGTGCAATGCAAATATTCTGTTTATTTTCTGCTAGCATATTTCACTTACTGTACTGGTCCCTGGTTCAGTTGTTTTCAATTTGATTTCAATTCACCGAAAAGAGGCTGTTGGTCTGAGAGTTTGGTGGCTATTAGATAAAAACGATCAGAACACAATTTAAAAACCATAAAGGGGCAATACGGGCTAAATCAAATCATCTCTTAGTAACGATTCATGTTTGGAAAGCCCAGTAAAGGGGCTGTAGAAAGGTCCTTTTCCTGTTATTAAATTACAGTTATTGTATTACAAGATTATCATGAGGTTGCCCTCATGGCAACGGGAAATGGACTGTATTCTGCTAGACAGTCGTGTGTATATGAAGAAAAGAAACGACATCGGAACTGTGACTGTGTTCCAGTGTAATTTGCTGAGGTTGATTCCCTCATAGACATCCACTCAGACTCCAGAGTTCCTTCCAAAATGCCGCCGCCTCCATCAAGCTCGCTCCAGTCATGTTTGTTTTTAATTACTTACCGCTCACTGTCCTCCTGTTCCCTTCATGCCATCCTCCCGTGCTGCCCTCCTACAACACCACCACCACCTCCACCACCTCCACCACCTCCTCCTCCGTGTCCAGGGGGATGCCAGGGGCCAGCTGGTGTCGGAGCGGCTGGGACTGGGCCACAACCTGGACCTGTCGGACACCATGGTCCAGCAGAAGCTGGACGAGATCAAGGACCAGATCCGCCGCGAGATCCGAAAGGAGCTCAAGATCAAGGAGGGCGCGGAGAACCTGCGCAAGGTACCCGTTTGACCGGCTGCAGAACCGGTGTAGGGAACCCAGCGCTCAGTTCAGTGTGATGTGAAACCCTTTAACTGGAGGGAGGAAGGGCTGTCATTCAGTATTTGACAGTCACCAATTATCATGGGGGCCCCTTTTGTGTTGGAAACATTTTCAGACATGCTTATGATAACTAAGCACCCTAAGTGATCTCAATGTGACGTTTTGATTGTTATAATTGGGGAAATACATACAATTGCTAATCCCAACTGCACCATGCTTATTACATTGTAAGTTTTTTTTACGGAACTACACCTCAGAACCAAGATGGAACCAAGATGGCCACTCAGTGAATAAGGCCCACAACCTTCCCTTGTGATCGGAAGATCATTGTGATAAACGACAACGTTCGCGATCACGCATCACAACTGGCATCACCCTGTGCCCAGCCCCAAGGCTCCCCCGGTTCCCACTACCGTTGCACATTACCGCGTGTCCCTCTGTCCCGCCTCAAGGTGACCACGGACAAGAAGAGCCTGGCCTACGTGGACAACATGCTGAAGAAGTCGAACAAGAAGGTGGAGGAGCTGCACCAGGAGCTGCAGGAGCTCAATGCCCACATTGTGGTCAAGGACCCTGAGGAGCTGCTAGGTAGCTATGCTCACAAAACACTCACATTTGCATTTGAGTAATTGGTTAACTATTAATAGAGTAAGATAAGCTTTGGGACAGATAAGCTATGGTAATGCTTAATCACTTTACACTGTGGTGCTGATAATCTGTTTTCGTGGTACTAGCCCACAGCTCTGTGGTGCTTTTATTAATTTTGTTGTTGATGGGGTTTTTTTTTTTTTTTTTTTAGAGTGCACTGATGGTACTGTTTTTGTGTTGTTGTTGCTGCTGTAATTATATGTTTGCAGATACAATGCAACATACTCATTAGGTGGCATTTCATTACTTCAGTAGAACGGTGGTCCAAAAGAATAGTTTCTGAGCATGGTGTTGACACCAAAAGATACGGCAGTGCATTGCGTGTGTGCACGCACGCACGCACGCACACACACACACACACACACACACACACACACACACACACACACACACACACACACACACACACACACACACACACACAATCTTTGCAAGTGACATACTCAAGAAATGCAGCTGACATTGTTGCATTCCGCGTTTCACAGGCAGTTACAAACACACACTCACACTGATTGAATGTGCTGATTTTGTTAGCGGTTCTAAAAGGTGACGAATAGTTTCTTGTTGATGGCGCATGCCACAACAACGTTGTTGGTTTGTGTGTGTTGAGGTCATGTTCATTTATTTTTGGTCAAAGGGACCTCTTGTATTTTGAGAAAGGGCTTTTGTCCAGCGGCTTGTAGTCAGGAGAATGCACTGGAGGTCGGGAGACGACAGCCAGAGAGAGACCTTTTCCAAAGTCAGGGCACTGCTTCTGCTTTTAAACGTGACACCTTCATTCCAGAAACACAGGTTCTTGGCTCTAGAATAGGTAAGAGTAGACGGGACGGTCCACTGGATGGGGTGTCTCACCCCCCCCCCCCCCCCCGCCCCCCCCCCCCCCCCCCCTGCGCCCCGCCCCCCCCCCCCCCCCCCCCCCCCCCCCCCCCCCCCCCCCCCACCCCCTCTCCCCCCCCCCCCTCCC
>OMKI01025786.1:6554-22896 GCA_900302315.1 Phycis blennoides
GCAGGGAACTCTTGACTAAAGTGTGTAATGTTAGGCTGTGGACGAGGGGCCTCTTGCTAAGTGATCAATAACTCCACACCAGCATTGCACCGCTCTCTCTCTCTCTCTCTCTCTCTCTCTCTCTCTCTCTCTCTCTCTCTCTCTCTCTCTCTCTCCTGACAGCTCTAAATGACCCCAGACGCCCCTCTGGAACACAAAGTAGCAACCAGGAGCCAGGAGGGCGGCTGCCGTTAAATCTCTCCAAACTACAGCCAATCTCGGAAACAAAACTCAATTTCCCACAAGCACACAGAGACAGCTCGCCCATATAAGGGTAGGCATGCATGAGTGCTTTGCAGAAGCTATTGAACCACAACACAATACGTCTTTCATCGGGAAACAGAGAGGGAGACAGAGAGCGAGAGACGGACGCCATGTTGGGGAGCTCAATAGGCCAACGGCTGATGGCTGTCAGTGGGGTCGACCGGGTGGTTTCCATGGAGACGTCTCTGTCACAGTGTCTTCAACAGGTTCATAGCCTTCCTTATCAGATCTCCCACAACACATTTCAAATGTGTGTGTGTGTGTGTGTGTGTGTGTGTTTGTTTCTGGCAGAAAGGCATACACTTCTCCACAGTAATTCAATATGGCTTTCTGAGGAGCTGGGAAAGCAACAGAGTAAAAAAACAAAAAACAAAAATAACAATGTGCTGAAATGGTTTAGTTTGGGGGCAAAACTAGAAGTCCACAGTTAAGCCTATTAGTGGTCCCCCAGTCCACAGGCTGTGTGTGTTTGTGTGTGTGTGTGTGTGTCTCTGTGTGTGTGTGTGTGTGTGTGTGTGTGTGTGTGTGTGTGTGTGTATAGATGGACTCTACAGGGATACATCCAAAATTCTCTCTTTTACTCACTGGCTGCTCACTGTTCGGGTAACCGCGGTCTCTCAGCAGCAATCATCCCTGTGGCACCATTACAGTACATAAGCAGTTTGTGGAGAGATCAACGCTTCAAACTGTGCCACTGAACTGGGTTTCCCTGCCGAGACAAGCAGCATTGCAGTCTGGGATCGACTGACATTAGCTGCCTCGATGCGCTCATACATGACTCCACGTCATGTTCTTACCAGGCTGAAGTGGTTTTCGCGCGGGTCGACATTCAGCTCAGTGTAGCAACAGATCGGATGGGATTCTTTCTGAGCCTCGTTACTGTGCCACAAACTTCGGTTGGTAGTGAACACCTTAACACTTTTAATTGTTCACAATGTTTTTTTCAGGGAAGCAAATCAGTGACATTAATATTGCAATGTTAAATGTCTGCAATTTATTCTACAATATTGAAAACTAAACAGTGCTGGTAGTAAAGTATTTAGTAAACCATGAACCTCATTTGTTTTGAAGGTTTTCTCTTTCCCAATACAATTTAGGTTGTATGGAAATGTTGTGCATATCGACTATAAAAATGTCACTGTTTAAACCCTGAAAAAACCCCTGATATATTGCAACCTTGTTGTATTACATTTAAAATGAATAAGGATTCACTTTAGATTTGAACATAAAAGGTATTCAAAGTGGCATTTCATGGCCTTTAATTCAATTCTCTCTGAGTTTATTTTTTTTTCCTACCAGCCTCCACAGCATCCTACTTCTACGGGTGTAAAGCCCACCGCGCCAACAGCCCCTCGACGCGCGCGACGGAACAGCCACTTCCAAACGTGTTTCCTGCATCCCTTCCTTGCAGCACGGATGCAAATGTCTCACACACCTCAGCGCCTTAAAAGCCGCTGATTGTCACCGATTACGTCGGGTCACAGGATGCCTCCGCGCTCCGGACTTTCCTCACGTCTAATGGGTTTGCTGAGCAATTTTAGGACAACGTGCCATCGCTGTCGTACGGGCATGCTGTTGCACGCACAGGTATCGACGTCTGGTTCGGTCATCTCTCACCATGTGATTAGTGCCACATCACAACCGTACCCATGCTTCCCGTCTACAGAGGACGTCCATTCTTCTCCTTGAGGAACCGGGCGTTTTGCTGCACTGTGTCACACGCGTTACACGCGCAGCCTGCAGTCCGTGGCCAGAGTGAAGACCGCTGTTTGGATCGGTACTTAACCTCGTATCCCTGCCAGAACACTCAGAGCGGGGTGCTCTGAGTGTGCGTCATCCTCAACTTATCCAGGGACGTCTGAGCTTCGGCGGGAGCGTGATCCCTGACCTGCTTTGTCAAGTACTTTGTCAAATAACTGTCGTTATTCTATGTTCTCATTCATCGCCCTCCAGGGGCCGGTCACTGGCGTACACCAGGATGGTGGTAGGATCCAGGAGCCTCCCCCAGCCTAATCAGTACTACAAGGTTGTAGCTGGACAGAAGTATTGATGTGCAGGCAGGGTAGTGTAGACTCCAACCCACAAAGATACTGGGTCCCATCCCCGATGTCTCCAACCTAACCTGGAGGCAACCTAGAGCAAGATGTCCAAGAACAATGGGAGTGTGGGCTGTGTGTTTGCATGGTTTTAGCAGCCTCACCCAGCCTCACCCAGCCCAAGCTTCCAATCTGTCTGACTTGGGCCAGGTGAGGCTGTTTCGCATTGAGCAGTGCGCAGGTTAGACCAGGCATCACCACACACACCGGGGGAGCGTTCCTACATGGCAGTATGGATCACCATCCATATGTGCATTGTCCTACAGTAAACTGGCTTCAACACCATCATCCTGTGTCCTGGTTCTGGAGGAGCCCAGTAAAAGCCACCTAGGTGGAGTGCTGCATGAACGTTGATGCAGGGAGCTAAGCTCGTCTACATTGACCCTGAACCCCATCAGATAATGGATTCTGAGGATGACAAAGAGATGGAAATGGTTGCAACTGATGACTGTGTGTTGATAGTCCCGAATCCAGAAGTCCTTCTATTTTATAGGTGAGTGGGCAGAATTACAGCTTGATTCCTGATTTGGTTACGGAGATATTCTACCGAGGAATAAAGAAATTGCATGATTGGATGAAGCTCTCAGACGGCTATATTAACTATTTTAAGTGCATTTCAACAGTGGCTACTCCTTTTGTTGTAGTTTACTACTGCCGGCCGAGTTCAGTACGTTTAGTTTGATTGTGTTTTTATCATAATTATTGCTTTCATAGAACCTGGGGGGGGTCAATTCTTAAAGTGTTTCTTCATCCCTCCCACTGTCCCGCTGTGAGCAGACAGACGAGCGAGTGGCCTGCAGGATGAGGCTGCGCCAGACACGTCTCCGGACAGGATGCGCCATTCCGGCATCTTCGCTTTGATCTCCTCGTCTTCTCTGCCCCCTTTTATCTTCAACACTGCACAACGCCTTCGTCAGCAAATTCAATATTCCTGCTCGTCGTTCCACTTGTTGCTCCGGCACCCAGCGGGCGTCCGCTTCGCTTTAACACTCCGGCGCTGCTTACTGCGCTGGATCGGGGCTGTGATCGCAGCGGCGCTTTTTTTTGTCCTCAAATGGTCTTGACTGGAAGCGGCCCGATGTCACCGCACTGCAGAGACCAACTGATGGGGGAAGGAATCTCTTGATGAATTGAGTCATATCTGGATCCAACTTTGTAATTTATTCAAAAATAGATTCCCCTTGTTGCATGGTCTCTGTACACATGCGCGCGCGCACACACACACACACACACACACACACACACACACACACACGCATGCACACACTCACACACCTTAAACTGAATTATTCATGTTGGATTAAATGCAACGCTACTATTTAAATAAATGCACTAGTTGAGCTTTGAGGAGTTCACACTTTCACTCAGATAGGTGCTGACCAGAGCCGTCCGCCTCGCATATTCAAGCTACACTTTGTAAAGTGGGAAAAGTTATAATGGAGGGGAAAAATGCAATGATATTCACAGCTGAATGGGATGCATGCTTGGCGAAGCCCGGCTTTAGAACACACAACAGTCTGGGATAACAACCCCGTCCATCATCCACAAAACGGTCATCCCGGGTTAATTAACACCAGGGACTCTGAATACGGGGCCTGTAATGCATTGCGGCGGTGACACAACAACAATAATAACTACAACAACAAATAACGGAAGATTAACCAACTGCGGTACCACTGACAGGTGAAATATGATGGCTTGGATTACACTGATGAATCCGCCCGCTGAACCTGCGATGCGTCCTGGCGGTGATAACAATACATAACAACACATGATAACAACACATCACAACACATGATAACAACACATCACACGCACACACTGGTGCTCCTTAACAGAGCCCACACAGCCCGGAGAAAGAAGGCGCGGCACTCAATAATGAATCGCCGAGGAGGAAGAAGCGAAGAAGAGGAGATCAGTATCTGTGAGGCCTGGCGCCACAGCATTGTGTTCAACTTGTTTTGGGTTTGTTTCCTACTTTGCATTCTCGTCCTCTTCTTCCTGTTTTGGATTGGAACGCAGCCACCAGGCGGGTGGGGCTCACATCATCATCATCCTCTCTCCTTCACGCCTCGCTGGGAGCCTGCAGACAGACTCCCTGCTGTGACGCGCTACACCGAGACACATGAGACACATGAGACACATGCCTGCCGTGATCTGGTGCCATGTGCAGAGCTCGGGGGGGGTCACGTGACCACATCCCGCCTTGCTTTCAATTACGTCTCAGAGCTTAAGATCAGCGCTGAGCCTCTGGTCTGGGAAGAGCCCAGCAATGTGAGGGGCCTGGCTCGGCATGGGCCTGGGCCTGGCCTGGCCTGGCCTGGCCGGGGCCTGCCTGGCTCGACATGGGCTTGGGCCTGGCCTGGGTCTGGCCTGGCAGGGGCCTGCCTGGCTCGGCCGGGGCCTGGCCTGAGCCTGACCTGAGCCTGGACTGGGCCTGGCTCGGCATGGGCCTGGGCCTGGCCTGGGCCAGGTGTGAGCCGTTAAATAGGTGTGAAGGTGTAGAAGGAAATCAATACACTGAAATGGGCCTGGGCCTGGGCCTGGCCTGGGCCTGGGCCTGGCCTGGGCCTGGCTCGGCCTGCCTGGCTCGGCCGCGGGAGGCAATGGGCTGCCCGACGGGCTGCGAAGCCAGGAGGGGAAATTAGACTCCAGCCACTAAATAGGTGTGAAGGTGTAGAAGAAAATCAATACACTGAAATGATGTGAGATTGCAATGGATTTCGTACAGCATTATTTTCGGATGCATAATGCACACCTTGATAACATGATCAGACATAACTAGCGGATTTCTGTGGTCCATCGCTGAACAAGCAACAATCACGAGATCTTCCTACATAACACCATCAGGCTTATAACAATGAACACAGGTCAGGTTGGACCACACGCCCTGGACTCCCTGACCTCGGAGAGGACCTGAAGGAGGCCAGTATCAAGCACTGTCCTTAATGTGTCCCATGAAAAAAAAAAAGTGAAGCAGGAGAGGCCACCACCTACTGTGATTACAACCCCCGGAAAAGCTCACCTCCTCTCTGGAGTGAGGGAGTGCACCGCACAGAGGTAATTAAAGGGCAGATATTGCTGTGATAAAAATGTAAAATAGTACGGCCAGCACTTGATAATTAGCATTTGATAACATAATTATAGCATGCTGGCCTCGAAAGGGAACCTTCAAAACCAATGCTTGGAAAGTAGCGGTAATTAGTGAGTGTAAATGCTGCAAATCTATCCCTCCTACACAATGCTACTCTCCATGGATAGCTTGTGGTGCAATTCAAACTCCATCTGCGGTGACATTAAAGACTGCAGTATGTATATTAGATTGTGTGCGCATAAAGCTGCGGCTTCGGGCTGAATCCCAGGTCTGATAGCCTAACGATTGGCACGGGAGCCACACGAATTACTGACCGGCAACTTTCTGTATATAAAAGTCAACCCGAAAAATACAACGAGGATTAGGACAAAGTTCCCCGCCTGCACTTTGAGTCTCAGGACCGCGGTGGAGTCAACGTGGAGTCAATTCTCTTGATTCTTTAAGCGCGTCTCCGCGACGACTCGCTGAAGTTTGGGAATTGGAGGCGGGTGATTGATTTGTAGAAGAGCACCCTGAGGTAACGCGTAAACACACCGCCACCATTGTTAGTACCTCCACTAACACTCCTCGGAGAACACGCCGCAGGGGGAGGCAACGTCGCCGTGTACACAAGATGCTCTGCTGTTTAATTATTTCCTTAGTCTGCAAAGCAATGGGCAAAACAACACTCAGAGTACAAGCATTGGATCATGTATCAAATGGGGCCAAATGGTGGACAGTGAGCGGGAAGGCCACACAGCATTGTGACCACAGGTGGCAATAAAGCCTAGGTCTCTACAAGGTGTTAGCAAGGTTCAGCCACCAAGTCACCCACAATTGACAATTTAACCAAGTATCAGGGGGCCACTACAGTGCCAGGGCTACATTCTGATAAAACTATGGCACCCATCTGTTGTTTTATATGCCAGGTTTTGCCTCTACATGTCATCATTCAGCAGGTGCGCCTTTATCCAACTTTCAGGTGAGGGAGTGTAAACAAATCAATATCGTAGCCACAATAAAGCTGTAAGTACCGCAGGGCCGCGTTACAACCAAACAACCAAATACTGCAGAGTAGCTGTAGGAATCAGAAACAGGGGGAATTAAATGAACTACCAGAGACTGCTGAATGTGCTACCGGCATAGCAATACCAATCCCAAACTTTTCTGGAACCTAATTTAAACTGACACACTCCAACCTTCTTCTCTGCCACAATCTCTAATCTTCAAACCTCTGATTAAAATGTAAGATACCGCGAGATGAATTAGACAAACCAAACTGCAAAGGACAGCGCCGTCTTGCTTATGTAAGTGTCAAGAGTTTTTTTTATTAATAAAGATGTAGAGTAATAGATACAAAGTCCAAAGACTTAGAGAACACACATCTACATTCATCCACCAACCAACCAGATGGTCTGCAGACTTTTTCCATCAGCAGTTTCATGTTCTCAACGCATTAAATAATCATTTCAATAATTGAAAGTACATCTGCGGGGTTTACCAAGAGAAACACCAGGAACTCAGGTCTCTTTGATTGTAATTCACTATTGTTTTTGTCGCAGAATTATCAGTTGGGTCCCTGCAGACATTGGGTCTGACTTGAGTGACAAAGTCAAAGTCCTTTAAATAAAACAAGTTAATTTAGGACCAGCACGGAGGTCAGCATTACAGGACAAATCGATTAAATAATGGTGGTGGTATTCAAAAATAAATCATCCTGTATTAATTGCTTCCCAGGTGGGATGTTTGGAAAGGTATTAAAAGGTGGTTTAATCACAGCTGCTCAGTGGTCCACACTCTAAATACCAACCAAAAGAGGAACATTAATCACATCACACTTGCAATTACCCCCAACACTAAAGCCATTTGATTTCAATGTTGGGGCCCACCTTCCCTGAGACTTGAAGCTTGCGAACTTCGCCTGGAGCCGCCTGGGCTCAGGGCCATTCCAACCACGCAACGCAAAGAACATTTCCTCAGAAAAAGGCTAAAAGCTTGAGGGTGGCCCCAGCCGAGAGCTACACTCGGGGTAACTGCTAACGTCAATAAAGACTGAACAAACTGGAAAGGTTCATATAAACTGCTCAATGAGCTACTCGCTTGACACCAAAGCACATTCACGTTATACAAGGGAATGAATGATCCAAGTACACTGAGATTTAAAGAGTGTAGCACCTGTCATGATTCACCGAGACCAGATACACAGCCATGGAAAGCCAACCAAAGTATAAGCAATAAACCCTATTTCTGTGTTTCAGATCTAGAAGACCCAATAAAGTCCAGATGTATGGGAAGCACTCTGCTTCAACTGAAGAGTCGAGGTGCAGACAGACAAACAAACTTTCACTTTGGCAGTCACGCTTTCATTTATCTGGGCTTCCACAACTCAGATGAAGTCTGAGTTGTTGTTACTCAAGTTAATCTATTCAGCCCAGCACAGGTCCCCAGTGGGAATATCCATTACATTAAACTTTGTTATTGACCTGCCTTCCCTAGATCTACATCTATTAACCATGAAATAAGGTGGGAATCTGCAAACTGCTGCTTTTAGAGAACAATTTAATCAGGCCGGTCCTCCTCAATTATGGTTTGCCCCTGACTTTGGGAAATGATTTGCGTCCAAAAAGTCCCCCATTTACTCAAGATGAAGCCTACTCAGTCCTGCTGCTCGCTAGGTCAGGGATGGAGTGACAATGAGACCGCACACAAAACAGAACTGCTTAGGAAAGCCTCATGTTTCTGGGCGGTTTCAGTACAGTGAAAACAAAATTGATATGATATGATATGAAGAATGACATGTTATTGCTTATTAGAGACACTGACCAAGACCAGCGCTTAGATCTTCAAGGACAAGGGAAAAAAACTCAAAATGGCGCCCCCTTGACCTTCAATAAATAAGTGTGAAGATTTTCGCTTCGTTTTTCGCTTTTCTTTCAAAAACTCATCATTCAAAGCTCTTTCACACATCTCAATCACTGCGTGTCCCACAGAGACAGCCCAGTCCAACAGGGATACCACACACGTTAGAGACACTCTCTCCATCACCGTCATTACTCATTTCCCTTAGTCTGTGTGTGTGTGTGTGTGTGTGTGTGTGTGTGTGTGTGTGTGTGTGTGTGTGTGTGTGTGTGGAGACAGTTCTCCAGCTCTCTCATACCCTGCAGTACGGAGGCTTTTTAAGTATTCCCCGCACATCCATAGGGGCTGCTGGTGATAGCATACTTTCTCAATATAGTTTGTTTTTTCAACCCCCAACAGGAGTGGAGATAACACGCGAGGAAAACGAGACGACAATGTGGGAGTGTCCAAATGGACCATGACGCTTCATTAGATCCTAATCGTGAAATGCATAATTGGTTAATTCGGTGTCAGGGCGCAGAACAGAGCACCGGCTCATTCGATTATATCAATTTAAGTTGGGTTTTTTTCTACGTGTAACTAGTTTCACTTTGCTCCAACCTCTGAGATCACATTAATGTGTGAATGTTAAAAGTAATTATCTGTGCATGTCTCGTTCTGAAAGCTGAGAGAACATTGCACTGCAAAATGAAAAATAAGAAACCACTAAATGGCCTTTGGTCTTAAATTATCCTTGGGATTAAAGTAAGATAAAATAATCATTTACTAACCCCTAATTGGGCTGCACTTCATACTTCAGGGAACACATTCGGCTATGATTCAGGCTGTGTGATTAACATCAACATCAACTTCCTAATCATGTGGAGATGAATGGATGCTGAACATTTACACTTGACTTTAAACTATGTAGACATGAACAAGGTGTAAACAGGTGTTTAGTGTAACTTTAACCACGATGAATCACTATTATTAGGCGGTCTGAGCTGCTCAATTTTATTCATAGGAATCTCCTCATTTCTTTCTTGGTCGACGAACGAAATCACGTTGTGAGATAACTTTTGACAGCCCGTCATCCCGTTTTAAAATGAAGATAAAATATCACATACCTCGCTGGGCGCGCGTTGGTTCCCAAGTGCGCTTAAGGTCATTGCGCAGACGTCGAGCGTCGGCGTGCAGTCAGAAATAGACCTTCTGTAGCCAATCTAAAAAAAAAATACCAGCACTCAAAATACTCAAATCAAGAAGACGAACACATGCGCTCAGAGAATACACGCACAGCAATAACGACGCTCTGATGAAGATCCGCCGAAACGTCCGACCGTCTCCAAAGTTGACACTCTCAATTATGACATAGAGGCGAACCCGCTGCGAGTGTTCCTAACCATTTCCCTGGACACATTCTCCAAATATAGGCTGCTCTAGGCTTTTAGCCCCCCGCAACTGTAACGTTATCGGCCTACTAAGACGTCCGTTATCAGTTCCTCGTCGTCGGGAGCTCACTGCTTACTATTCTAGACAGGTGGCGAGTCTCCCATCCGCTGAAAGGATTCTCCTCACTTCATTTGCCTGATGCTGTGGAGCGCCGAGGCGCTGCATTGGCTGGGGGAAGGGGCTGCTCGTGGTGGTGGGGGAACTTCCGATCTTCCTTGCTGTTTTGGAGCGCTCTAGCGCCACCAAACGACATAGGAGGTGGGGTTCTGGTGGATTTTTTGGTTTAGACAGCACCACCACCTGTTTGTTTTTGTGTGTGTGTGTGTGTGTGTGTGTGTGTGTGTGTGTGTGTGTGTGCGCGCAAGATTGGAAATATATTTGTAACATATAGGGCTACTCTTTCAAACCTCATTGTGCTGTCTTATCCTCATCTTTAAGAAGTGACCAATTTGTTTTCATACGATCAAAACGAAGCTCTTGATTTTCAGATTATTGATTTTTCTTTCAACTAGGCTACTAGAAAACACTTTTTATTTGTAAATAAAAGGAAAGTCATGATTTGCAGTGTGGCAAAAACACTTGAAATGAAATGATACAGCCGCCTCAAAAAGTGGCTCGTGATTTGTTTCTCTAAAAGTGAACTCAGTTTCATAAGTCAAAGACAAGCCCAGGCAATGTATTTAAGAATTATTCATCACATTTCATGAAATTCGATTTACATCTTGACAGCAATTAATAATTCGGTACTTTAGAATTAGGGTACAATAACTAAACATTAATGAACATTAATTGCAGTTAACTAATGTTGTAGTAATAATTTAGTAATGGTTCTAATATCATTTATTTATATAGCCTATATATATAATAGTGTAGAAATTAATACCTTAGTTAACATGAACACGGTAACACAGTAACCATGGGCACCATTAGTGATGATAATTGGATTTCTGTTCATAAATTGTTAGTTAATGCTTATTACTACATTAACCAATGTTAATTTGTTAATTATTGTACCCTTTTTGTAAAATGCTGCCCATGATTCAAATGCTCTGACAAATAAAGAAAATAATCCGGTATTTGTGTCGCATGCCTGTAATAATATTACAGGCATGCGACACAAATACCGGATTATTTTCTTTATTTGTCAGAGCATTTGAACGGGCATATTATGCCCGTTCAATCACCTCTGGGCTCCCTTCCTATCAGTCACCCATTGTGCTTCAGTCTTCCACAAGGAGAGGGAGATCTACTGCTTCAGCTCACGACTTGGTTTTGGGGGCGTGGCGTTGGAGCTGGGCCAGAAGGTATGGGTGGGATGTGGCAGTCAGATACTTTCAAAATCTAGCTTACTCTGCTGGTTTCTCCAAATTGCCTCGCCTGAATTAATTTAATGAATTTCTATTTACTGAATTCTTCCTGCAGTCATCAGATATCACAATATTCTATACCGACCTGTCTTTACACGAAAACATATTGTTCAAATACCAGAGGAATGCTAAAGATGCAGTGAAGTTACAAAATATGAAAGTCCTTTTACAATAGTGAAGTTACCGTCGGTCAATAAAGGTTATTGGAAAAGTTAGACAGACTTAGGCCTTCACAGCAACATGCCTACCTACGCATACCAATGAGTGCTCAACCTCAGTATTGAATGTCATTAATCACCAAGCTGTAGGCAGAAGAAGGAGATGCCATCATGCAACACAGGGCTACCTCTTGTGGGAATGCTCCTTGAGCTGTCCTTCATCGATTCCACGATAGCTTAGGAATCATTCGCTCGTAAACACATAATGGTAACTGTAGTAACTCAACCTGTCTGATGTGCTCCCCACTTTGAACGACTACATAGTAAATAGTGGTAAATAGATTAAAAAATCCTTCTTTGATTGTCTTAAAGGGTAAGTGAACCCCTGGTTTTAAAGGGGCCCTTACAGCTTTGGTAAAACCTTTACCACTGTCGTCAGTGGGGTTTAAGAAAAAATAGACCCATTGGCTCCAAAACGTTTGCCAAATGTAATCAAACCCCACGTTACACTGGCTTGGACTACGGTGCGCAGCCAATAGAAAACTGTCAATGCCAGACGTAGTAAAACAAAGAGGCAGACATTTTCACCAAGAGACCAAAATGGGTTGGTTTTCAACTGAACAGTGAAAGATTAGGGAGTTTAATGACCCTTTAATCACACGTAGCCGCCAGTCGACAAAATGGACAGGGTGACTTAAACTAGGAGTTTGAAATATGCTGAATAAATAATTAATTGCAAAATGACATGAAAGCCGCAATTCGAATAACTGAAATCAAAATCATAAAAATCCTAATGAAAATCCTAATTGTAAACAATCAAAACCAGAATCAACAAAGACCACATGAAAATGAAAAGTATAATCAAAACCTCCAAAAAAAAAACAACCATCATAATCATAAGCAGTCTCTGTAACAGAATCAGGGTTCTGCGATGTCTTACGAATGAGGACAATGAGGTGTAGCTGTTTCACGACACACATTGGAGACAATAGGGCGGCTTGAGACGTCTCGTCTTTAGTCCGCCCCTCAAAGCGCGTTTAAATCCACCGCTGAACAAAAGCAACATGAAAGGAAGAATTGAATTGCAAATGATGAGATACTATCAAGAGGCTATACATCACTAACTTGCTTGCAATTAACAGTGAACTTTGAACCACTTAAACTGTCATTGATTACCGGGGGTTGAAGTGTAACTAACGGTTGATTAACCCTCCAAATGTTCAACCAATTAACTCACCGTCCGCCCACCGGCTCACAGGCTGGCGCACTGCCGCAGCCACGGCTAAAATAGATCTGGGGACGGCAAAAAAACAAATCCAAAACCAGACTCCTGCCAATGACAGGTGGTAGCCATTTTATAACAGTGCCAACTGATTTGGCTCTGGGTTTTATATTGTTTACAAGGCCCCTGTCAGGTCCTCTGGGCTACAGAGTCCAGCTCCAGAATGATCCCCATGTGATGGCAAGCCAATGGTTTTCAGTCCCTTCCATTCTGTTCCTCCATGTGGCCTGGGTTTGTCCTCTCGAAATCTGTCACTTACATCTTTTGAAATACAGTGCATAACACAAGATGGAGGTTCTTTCAACCTTGATAGAGAATAATTCATTAGCACATGAATGAGACAACTGATATTTTGGTTTAACCTGATTGTGAGCAAAGTGAGAGGCGAATCTGGCAACGTGGCATAATTTATAATCATCTTATTGCCTGAAAATGCATAATTAATCACAGTTTTTTGTATCTGCATCATGGGCAATTGACATGCATCTCACTCTTGTAGGGATGCTTGACGTGCGCATGCATGTACGAACACACAATATCTATGCACACACATAAACACACACACAGGATCATAACAGGAATCTTAGACAATATAAAGGGCACTTTTAATCAAACACAGTAGCATATTCCATCTTCACTCAGAGCACTAAATCAATTTTATAAAAAAAAGATTTGAACATTTTCCTCTGCATTTAATATCACTGACAGAATGTCAGTGAAATATAATATATATATATATATTTTTTAGATGTACAGATCAGAAAAATTGCTCAAAGGTGTATTTATGCATATGAAGTAAACTTCCAGTTCATTTCTCCATATCAGATGCCTGTGAAATGTGCTGCGCATTCAGAATGTCATAGATCTTCACAAGAAAGAAAAGTGGAAAATGTTAATAATATCTGGTGGACTTCCATCAAATACAAGACGCCACTTTTAATCAAGAGAGTAGCTGCTAATAGCATTACATATTATGCGCTTTGTTCAAAATGAACCCTAACTAGTGAGGTTCAAGTAAAATGATAAAGCAGGCCGTTTTATTCCTAGGGTGTGCTGGGAAAGAGATGATGCTACGAAACAGCTAGTGGGCTAAGCTAACTTCCCCACAGCGGAATTAGAGCATGCTATTAAATATCAAGTGGGCTATGCCAACTATGCTAACGGTTCCATAGCAGAATAAGGGGCATGCTATGAGAGTGACGGATGATGCTAGCTATGCCAAGGGGCATACTGACAGGCTATGGCAACATCTTTTGACCTTGTCGTACACTTTGTAGACTCAGGGAATTCTTATCTCTTTGCTCAGCTGCCTTTCAAGGTAAAGCTTTAGCAACAAGGAGGTTCATGTGGTAGAGTTGCGTGCTGTGGCCGGGCTACAGTGTGCATCCTCTTAGCATGATAGTCCTATCATCCCCTTAGCATGATAGTCCTATTCCTCAGCACATCATCATAGAAGTAGAGGCTACAATGTGTATCCTCTTAGCATGATAGTCCTATTCCTCAGCACATCCCCTTAGCATGATAGTCCTATTCCTCAGCACATCCCCTTAGCATGATAGTCCTATTCCTCAGCACATCCCCTTAGCATGATAGTCCTATTCCTCAGCACATCATCATAGAAGTAGAGTTGAGTTGAAGCCATAACTTCAGATAGATAGATGGAGAGATGGAGAGAAAAACTAAAGATTTTTACACACATTTATACACACAAACACATCTCTGAATCACAACTCTTCACACAACAAACAGACTCGCAAGAACTCTGCAACACACCACTACTAGACAGCTAAACAGTAAAGCTCTAACCCTGTCCCACAGACTGCAATGAAGGAAACCATGTTGCAGAGACGACCTGTCCTGGCCATAGAAAGAACAAATCCTACTTCTGTAAATACTGCTTTAACCCACATGCTGTGGATCGAACGTGTTTCATCAATACCTCCGTATCCGTCTTATTTAGCGATCCACGGTACGAGAGCAAAGGTTCCCTGAGAGATGGGTGACAAATGACAGAAGTCTTCTTCTCCATCTAGCGTACGCCTTTTCCATTGCCTGGGGAAATCCGTCATTCCCGTGACCCACACGCGGGTCAAGTTCAAATCAATAGCGTTAGAAGACCACTTCTCATTCTCCATATCCCAGCTACCATCCCCTCCCCCTCAGGCCCGACCTGCGCCGCCCGGCCCTCTGGGGCTGAGTGGTCCTCCTCTCCTAATGATGGCCGTTCTCCTACTTCTTAAGAGCTCCACGAGTGAGCATCCACTCTGTTGACCGGCGTGGGAGCACCTCTCACTGACTTCATCCTCCCGTCTAGTTTAATGTACCTTCGGCTCGTGAGGGAATCCAGAACATATTTAATAAGAGCATTCCTGAAAAAGCTCCATTTGGTTATAGATAGGGCTCAGTGCTCCGTTCCGTCCAACGCTTTTATCTCAATGGGTAAAAGAGAGGCCCGGTATTACACATCACACTTTAATAGTTTATACAATTTTCAAGGCCGAGGAGCGTATCGTCTTTAATGCTGTAATGCGTTTCCCTTTTTACTGTTGCAGCCACCTATCACATATTTATGCAACACTGAGAGGGAGTGTTCAGGTCATTATGCTGGTGGTTGTGACGACTGGGCAAGTCCACAGCAGCCACATGCCAACAGGATGAGTGTGTTTGAGCCTTCCTGGCCTCCAGAGAGATTAGATTTATACCCCCTCCTTCTCCCACCCGCCCCCTAAGTCTGTCATTTGGCATCTCCTATTTCTCCCTCTGCCTGCCTCCCTCCCTCCCTCCCTCTGCCTCCTTCCCTCCCTCCCTCTCCCTCTCCCTCTCCCTCTCTCCACAAACATCAGAGAAGCAGCCCTAAACTTCACAGGACATTATTTCAGCACCAGTCGCCTCTCAAGGCCACCAGTGCCCGGCATTAATTAGCAGCTGATCCTGGCCAATCAAACAAGGCCAAGTCTTCCGGATGCAGACTTACGATCTGGTTTACGCACTTGTAAATGTGGCTGGAAAATGCAATACAAAATATATACATTACAGTCGCAACAAGTGGTCCACACATTTTAAGAGTCATTAGGATGTTTGGGGCGTGTGAGCAAGGATTAACATTTCATTCTGGTAATCAATTAATGAGCTGTGAAGGACTCGTTATCGGATGTTTGTTGATGAATAAACTAACAGGCAGATTCATGACCCCAGCAATATCTCCCACGTCCATGACGATTTTATAGTCTACAATTTTCTGAAAACTACATTAGCGCTTTTATCCAAATTGTCCTACGATATAATCAGATAAGGGTACTTAAACGTAGGACTGTGCATGTAAGAGATAGCCATCTTTCTCAAGGATACCTACCGGTAGGCATTTAAAGGGTAAAGGGGCATTCAGCAGACGCTTCTGTCCAAAAGCGAATTACAATCAGTACATTTGTGGGGTTCGACATGTGGACAGTTGGAGGAGGAGGGGGATCAAGGGGGTCGAACCACCGACCCTACGGTTGTGTCACTGAAGAGCTACTACATACAACCAGTATATCAACATCTCCCTGACTGATGAAACATTCATACGGCTTACAGAAGACAGAGCAAAAAAACGCTCCAAAATGATTTCTCCGGAACAAACCGAGTAGCTCAGCAAGCAGCTTGACATCAAGGCCTTAGGGCAACATCTTGAGTCGTTAAATGACCAGCTCCTCACGCATGAGCCTGTGTGTGTGTGTGTGTGTGTGTGTGTGTGTGTGTGTGTGTGTGCGTGTGCGTGAGAGTGAGGGATAGAG
>OMKI01025786.1:28567-38327 GCA_900302315.1 Phycis blennoides
CTTGATGTGCGACAGGAAGTCAACTCTGAGTCCTGCGAGTCCTCTGATAGCAGTATTATATATATAAGTACAGAGATGGAGAGAGAGGGTATTTGAGTTTGGGTTAAAACGAGGAAGTCCATCCACTACAGCTGTCAGCTGAACACAAACCACCCTATAGGACACGCTTGGCTCTCCTTTTGAATCAAGATGAAGATCTAACTGACTTTGAACAAAGTCTTGATTGGGGCGTGGAGGGGCAGGTGGTCACATAGTGTGCTGTAAACCTGCTGGTGGCAGAAAGCCCACCCATGCAATGACAGTGGTGGGAAAAAACAGACCTTTTCCAGCAGAGTGACGATGATGACCATGCAGGATATGATTTGTTTGAAGTTGGAGGTTTCAGTACACAAACCTCTTCATTCTGTCTGAGAGGTGCAAACACCACCGCTGGTATGCAGTGTGAAACAAAGGTGAGAATTCTGTCACCTGTCACTGTTCTCAATGCCAGTTGCCAACAACTAGTTACTTTCATCTCTGACATTATTGGTACTTAATCAAGTTAAAGAGGCAATGTGTAAGATTGAGCCCCTCAATTCCAAAAGTCAATGACTGTTCTGTCCACTCTGTACAATTGGATGTGCAATTGTGAGATGCAAACTAGTGTAGCTCAGCTGGCTGGGAGGTGAGTGATAAGTAATGAGGTCTGGCTAGTATTTCTATTTGCAGAACATATCAGTTATAGGATGTTATTTTATTGATGACATTACTGAAATCACGATCATCGATCAGCATTGACAACAGATATGTCCAAGTTATTTTCAGCTACAAGCTAGTTGAAATGTTACACATTTCGACTTCAAAATATTCTTCCGCATATTATTCCAACTTAGAAACAGAGGCAGTCAACAGAGCTGAATTCAAAAAGTTTTTATTTCCTGGAAATGTTTCTGGCAGGGTTTGTCTAATTAAAACATAATTTTACACATCAAGAAATGAGCAATTTGTCCTGGGTATGACAAACTATTGACTGGACTGAAACAGACTATATTAGCCTACTATAGTCCTTTTCAGTCCGTTTATATACGTACATGCACACACAGTACATACAGTTGACACGTACATACGTACACTCTGTGTTCATATGTATGGGCAGCAGTACCTACAGTACATATGTACACTCTGTGGTCATCTGTATGGGCAGCAGTACCTACAGTACATACGTACACTCTGTGGTCATGTGTGAGCAGTACCTACAGTACATACTTACACTCTGTGGTCATGTATGTGCAGCAGTACCTACAGTACATACGTACACTCTGTGGTCATGTATGTGCAGCAGTACCTACAGTACATACGTACACTCTGTGGTCATGTATGTGCAGCAGTACCTACAGTACATATGTACACTCTGTGGTCATCTGTATGGGCAGCAGTACCTACAGTACATACGTACACTCTGTGGTCATGTATGTGCAGCAGTACCTACAGTACATACGTACACTCTGTGGTCATCTGTATGGGCAGCAGTACCTACAGTACATATTAAATCAGAGCCATGTCAGCTACGTCTGCTTCTGTTTGCCCACCCTCTTCAAGCCCCCTTCACAGCAGTTAACCAATATTGACTGCCCTGACACCGTCCTGTACCCATTTTTTTCAACAAATTACACATTTGTTGATGTGGAAAATCTATGCAAATTAAACAAACCCTGACAGGAACATTTCATGGAGATTCAGAATGAAATGAAAAACCTCTGGCTCCGTTGACTCTATCACAACAGTTTTTGGTTTCCAAGGTTCCACTCTATCAGGATCCTGGATTCAACAATGCTGTGTAATAAACCAAGAGAAGAGGAGAAGCTCTGAGAGAACCTCTGGTCTCAGATGGTCTCCCAATGTCTACGATGTCTTGACTCTCAGCTCCCAATGACCTATGTTTAGGTTGGTAAATGAATGAGAAGACAAGAAGAACAAGATGGTCTCCCAATGTAAGATTCTACTTCTTCTTCTCTTCCACGCCATTCTACGTGTTCTCTCCCATGCTAAAACCCAAGTAAGTGAAACAGAATTTGCACCCTTTCTCTCTCGCCGATATACCCACCCTGCTGGACCACCTGCTGAGAGGGGAGGGGGTGATCTTGATGGGAGGGTATCATTTTAAAGCAATCGTTTTTATTCATAATTGATACGCAATGGCCTCCACAGTCACTGATACTTTAACCTCAATTCATAGATTTAGGAAATATCAGTATTAACAAAAAAAAGAATGTAATGGAGGATGGAATATTACAGCAGTTGATTCTGTAGGAAATATGAAATGAAATTCATCATTATGGAAAGTCTTTATTTTGCGCTTAGTTATTCCTAACTTAGAAAAGGGGAAGTTTTGTGCTAAGCATTCATCATCATTGTGACAGAAAGATAGCACTTCCTCTGCGTCAGCTTCTGTGTGTGTGTGTGTGTGTGTGTGTGTGTGTGTGTGTGTGTGTGCGTGTGTGTGTGTGTGGTTGTGGGTGGGTATGGCTGTGGGTGATAAAGGACCGGAATAGGCTGAACTTTTGGACGAGGCTGAACTGAGTTTCTTCACCTTGCTGCATACGAGTGAAAACATTGAGTGGTGAGCATGGCGATGGAGCCTCAACAGGTTAAAGAGGGATACTTGGTGAAAAAGGTAATGTTAACTAAAACGAGAACAAGAACATTGTTTGTGTTATGTTTACAGAAAACCGGGGACTGGTGTTAAAAATAGGAAATATTAGGCGCTTGCTTCATGTGCCTTCCGTGTTCCTCTTTCTGAACGCTTCAACGTACCAAAATATACTTTATTAAACACGTCTGCAGCACCGTTTTTACAATGTATAACTTCATACTACAGCCATGATAGTGAATAAGTATATATGATAGTGAATAAGATATATATAACCATCCAAGAGGTGTGAACTCCAACTCCATTAGCTTCATAAAGTCAAGTGTTGAACGCTATTTATACCTCATGGTTTCCTTACAGAAAGCCTGAGGCAAGAACTAGAAGGAGGCTCGATGAGTATCTGGTGCTGCTCTGGGGCGAAATAAAGTACATTAAAAGTTTATTAATATAAAATACAAAAGAAAAAGCTGAAGTTGTAATACCATTAATTCTATGGCAGGCCGAATGTGCCACAACTCGCGCTTCTGAATTCTGATTGAACGCGTCTGGCAACGCGTTCAATCTTTCTGAACGTGTTGTCAGACGTGTTGTCAGACGCGTTGTCAGACGCGTTGCC
The DNA here is from genome assembly GCA_900302315.1 of Phycis blennoides. Classification (NCBI taxonomy): domain Eukaryota; kingdom Metazoa; phylum Chordata; class Actinopteri; order Gadiformes; family Phycidae; genus Phycis; species Phycis blennoides. The sequence goes on from OMKI01025786.1 coordinate 31,813, forward strand.
AGACGCGTTCAGACGTGCGAGTTGTGGCACATTCGGCCTGCCATAGAATTCACATGGGGGTACTAGTAGTGGTACTATGTAGTAGAAGACAGTAGCTGTCACAGCTTCAGCATTGCTCATATCTATTATTCATCTTAGTATCTCAAATCAGTGTACAGTATATAACACAATATATAATATGCTAGATAGTACTCAAATCTCTCTCTTGCTGTAACTCTCTCACTTTCGCTCTCTAGGCGTTTTTACACAGGACAGCAACCCGCCAATTTGGCTGTCTGGCTGGCCTGGCAATATCACGCCTAGGAGGGAACACTTTTAGCGCCTCCATTGCTCTGTAAACCCAAGCCGTCGGTGTCCCGGTTTCGTGGCGGAGGTGTGGATAACGTTGTTGGTCGACCCACAGCCGGGAGTTTTAAAACCACGAAACAGCTGATCACAGCAGTCAGGTCATCACTTCTTCTGCGCTCGGCATAAAAAACCCTAGCAACTGCATTCGTGATTGATCCAAAAATGTGCAGTGCATCAGACCACAGTGTTTGTTGTTCTCCCGCCATTGCTGTTTTGAAACTGACAGATGTCACCGAGCTAAATGCACAACGCATATGTTGTACGTCACTATTCACGCCCAACTTCGTGCTTCTCGTCACGTCACATGTTTACGCCTACCCCAGTGGCGGCCTTTTTGAAATGAAGGAATATTACACCTCCAGTTCACACAGACAAGATGGCAGGTTGCATGTGGAATGTGGATTTTCTAACTAAAAGCAGCTTCTCTCTCTCTCTCTCTCTCTCTCTCTCTCTCTCAGGGCACAGTGCTGAGCTCCTGGAAGGCTGTGTGGGTGGTCCTGTCTGAGGATGCGGTTGAGTTCTACAAGAAGAAGACAGACAGCTCCCCCAAAGCCATGATCCCCCTGAAGGGAGCGACTCTCACCAGCCCCTGTCAGGACTTTGGGAAGAGAACTGTAAGGGAAATGTTGTGTGTGTGTGTGTGTGTGTTTGTGTGTGTGCGCGTGTGTGTACTGTATGTACAGTACATTTATGTCTTCATAGGCCTATAGTCTCGGTCAACATTTTTCTTAAATAAGTGACTTCAATGACATGAATCACATGATGTCACGTGAATCACATCACATGATGTCACATGAATGACATCATGAATAACGACCAAACTTCATAAGGCATCAGCCAAAGGAATCAGGGCAGAACGAGGACAAGGTGAGAGGATGGACTCACGTGCCTCTCCCCTCCAGATGGTGTTCCAGATCACCACCGCCAAGAAGCAGGACCACTTCTTCCAGGCGTCGTACAGCGGCGAGCGTGAGGCCTGGGTGAAGGACATCAGCAGGGCCATCAGCTGCCTGCAGGGCGGGAAGAGATTCGCCCGCAAGTCCACCCGGCGCTCCATCCGGCTACCCAGTACGGTCAACCTCAGGTGAGTCCTCAGAGCACCCCAGTGGTCAGCAGTGTCCCGGGGGCTGACCGGGCAGAGCGCGCACCAACAAGGCTTCGTCCTTACCAGTGGGCTGGATGAGAGCCCCGGGGTCATCTGCTGTCCCCCAACTCTATCCACCCTACAGCCCTGTCTGATCTCCACTGGGTCAATCAAATAGAAAATGAAAAACGCCCCAAAAGTAAATCTTAAGAAAAGATTCCTGATGATCTGGTTGTTTGTTTCCACCAAACCATCCTCAGAAGGAGGGTCCCCCACTCTTTTTAGTTTCCTTGCCCTTTGGGGGGGCTAGGGTTAGGAAGTGTCAGAAATATAAGGCCTGTAAAGCCCTCTGAGACTAACTGTGATTAAGGGCTGAACACATGTAATTGACTTGACTCACCGTATTGATTGTTATCATTGTGTAATGACGATGGGCAGAGTAGGAACTGTCAATGAAAACCTGGCTTCAATCTTCATTTTAATTATAACAATAATAATTTAATTATTTCCAGTAGTTGTTTTTTTTTAAACTTGCTCGTATTGTTTTGACTAGTAATTGAATTTTCTATAGTTTTCATGGTCTTGTATGTTCATTCCTCCAGTGAGCTGTACTCGTTGATCAAGGACCAGGACACCGGGGTGAAGGAGCTGAAGCTGGAGAAGGACAAAAAATCCTACAACCACTGCTTCAGCGGTACACTCTCACGCTCCGTTCTCACACCTGGTCACAGCCTGCTTCTGTTCATGTTTCCGTTGTTTCTGTTTCCACTGTGACACCACTTCTGTTTCCACTGCGACACCACTTCCCTCAAGCTTTGTGTCTCACTTGTCCCTTGTGTAGTGAATCCATCCACTCCATCTACATGGATTCCACTCTTCTTCTCACCTCTTCTTGAGCAGTGTAAATACTTCACCATGTTTAGGCTTGTTGTGTGTGGCCTCAGGTGGGACGGTGGTGGATTGGTTGATCTCAAAGGAGAAAGCCAGAAACCGAATCGAGGGCGTCATGTTGGCAACGGGGCTGATGAACGAGGGCTATGTGCAGCCGGCTGGGGACCTGGCCAAGACCGGGGTCACTGGGGGAACAGAGTCTGTCTTCCTGGACCAATCCGATGCCTTGTACTTCTTTGTAAGTATACCAAGAAGAAGAACAGAGAGAGAACAGTGATATGGGCCCCCCTGTCTCCTTCATGTCACTTAGTTATTTCACACTGTAGATGAGATTGAGTCATTAAAACCACAGTGAACTCCATGTGGTTGTGGAGATGTTAACTGTTCTCGCCGTAGTTGTGGAGATGTTAGCTGTTGTCCATGTGGTTGTGGAGATGTTAGCTGTTCTCCCGGACATGTTAGCTGTTCTCCCTGTGGTTGTGGAGATGTTAGCTTGGAGTGGCATGATCATTTACAGGTGTTTTGTGTCGTGTCATAGGTGGACAGCGGGTTTTTCTGTGAAGGATACTCCAGCGATGATGATGATGGTATTGTCAAAGAGGAATTCAGAGGAAACATCATCAAACAGGGATGCCTGCTCAAACAGGTGAGGCTGGAAAGCAGAAATACAAAAAAAAATCTGATAATTAACAACTTAAGTAATGAAAGCATTTATTGCTAAATCGAAGATGCAAGTGTATTTTTTTTCTTTCTTGTGTAAATGGATAAATGGACTTTTTACTGCCCATGCTCACCTTAACAGTTCTTTAAGTAGGTCCACACAGAGGTTTTGATGTTTGGTGCAGTGAAATAAATAACAGCAATCACGAAAACTATTCTTCAAAAACGTGACTATCGCCCCACAGGGTCATCGGCGGAAAAACTGGAAGGTGAGAAGATTCACCCTGAGAGACGACCCCGCCTACCTCCATTACTACGACCCCACCAAGGTACCAGCAATCCTCCGCGCTGAACCACGTGAAGTCATGTGACCAAGTGACCACGTGAGCGGTAGGCTGTTTCCTCTAGTTCTCTCTGTTGGAGAAACGCTTCATGGCGTCTCTCTCTGCCCCCAGGGGGACGATGAGCCACTCGGTTCAGTTCACATCCGCGGGTGCATCGTGACGGCGGTAGACTTTGTGCCTGAAGGTGAGTGCGTCCTGTCACCATGGCAACTAATGACCACCCCCCAACCCCCCCCCCCCCCCCCCCCCCCCGCAGTGACAGAGCGTGTTGTGAAAGTTTTTTCTTTTCTTCTTTTCCTTTCCCTCCTCGTCGTATCCTCTACCGTATGTTGACTGGTGTCTGCAGCCAAGCGCTACGATGTGGACGGAGACCTCTTTGAGATCATCACCTCGGACGAGACGCACTACTTCCTGCAAGCTGCGACCGCGGATGAGAGGAAGGAGTGGATCCAAGGCATCCAGACAGCGTCCAGAAGTGGGAAATAACACGCACAGCAGGAACACTGGATTATGAGGATGCAAAGTATTAGTTGAGGGGTAGCTACTGTAGCTACTGAGGCTAGCCTACGATGATTTAAAAAGCTAGATATTAATTAATAATATCACCAGGATAATATCACCATCACACAGCTGCATAGATCCTGACACTATTGCGCTACAGTGACCTACAGAGTATGAGCATAATCCAATATTTTCTTATTTTGCTAATATAAAATAAACAGTGGCACACGTGGACCTCTGATGCTTGTAGATCAGATACATCCGAGAGAGAGAGAGAGAGAGAGAGAGAGAGAGAGTTGTATCAATGTCAAATCCTAAATGAACATAAGATAGTATAATAAAGTTACCTAGGCTCAGCCAACTTTGTTTTGCCATGTCTGGCATGAGACATGTTACGCTGTTACCTTTTCACTGTTACACTGCAACAGTTAAAACATTTCTTGAAAATAAATATTTTGTCACCAGTTTCTGGTTTCATAAATTAATGCTGACCACAAATATGCAAAATGCATGCAAACAATATTATACATAGAGAGAGAGAGAGAGAGAGAGAGAGGCCTGTTCCAGTTTCCTTAGAATATGTAATTCACTATTTTAACACTAGAGGGTAGAATAAAACAATTTATGGGCATATGGTGGCGCTCCAGCTGTTTTAAATCATTTAAAGGCCTGCTGCCTTTATGGACCAATAATCCTAACAACCGAATCCACATCGTTGTGTGACAAGTAACACCTGGTTTAACCCAGGACTATTTAGCACAGAAATATTACATTTAAGTAACGCAACGTCAAACATCAAAACCATATGGTAGAACACAGAGAGGGCAGGCACTTCAATTAATCCTTGGGATCCAATGACGCCGTTTCTCAAAGGATACTGATTGGTCCGGAACACTACGGTGCGGCCACATGCGCATAAGTTGAACCATGGCAAGATGGATTCTCTCGTGGTCATGAGAGAATTATTTTCTCATGATCTTTCTTTAACAAGGTTAAAGGAAAGATTCAAAGCTTGCTTACCTATCCCCTTTAAAAAAGGGTGCACTAGGCCATACTTTATGAAAGGAAAGGCGATAATGCCATCCCACAATGCCTTGCATTAGCAACATTTAAAGTGAAGCACCAGTCGGCTGTTTGATTGCAAACGATCAAACGTAACAATTATTTTCATACAGTCATACTAATTGGGATTCAGGTTGAATGTAGAGGACAGGAGGGTGACTGTGAGCAACCATTCTCAATGTGACAACCATTTTGTTTCACTTTAGTGACTTGATTGTCCTTTTTTTTTTATTCCGCCCATGGTTATGAAGTCATATTTTTCATCAAGGTCAAGGATAAGTGGTTAGGACAGGACATAGGGTGTAATTTTTTTTATGATTAGACCTTAAAATGTATAATGGAAATGCAGTCATGGTAGACATGGTACAATTTAGACCTGATCTACATGACACACAGCTAGGCTTTAATCAAGATACGCATTTGAATCCATGTCCATGTTTAAACATGTTAAACAATGTCAAACACTATGTCACAGTCCCATTCCCTCTAATAAAGTGATGCGGCTACAGTCCACCCACAGTGCTGACACAGACAGTGTGTACAGATGGATTCTCTGTTGGTCGACCTTTCAGAGCGGTAGGCGTGGGGGAATCTTGATGTGGCACGATCTGTCTGCTCCCTCAGGAACGGTGAATCAAAAAGATAATTAATTTATTCACAGGACCAAACCAAGGAACATTAGCACATTACTCAATCACTCAAATAAAACACCTGCACACATACACACGCACGCACACGCACACACACGCACACGCATGCACGCATGTGCGCACACACGCACACATCACACCAGGAGAGAGACAGATCACAGAACACAATTGCACAAGGCTGTAAGTCACAAAACAACATCATAAATGGTAAAAGTGTGTGTGCAGTTGGGGCTCTCTGGGAACGACATGTGTGAATGATGTTTCTTGTTGTCAAGCCAATAGAAATGCACCTCATGAGTACGAAAATTATTAACTGATTTGAAGAAAACTAAGTTAGTTAGCTAAGTGGAGTGTCAGATAACTGATCCAATCACACATTACACATACACTAAATAGTGCACTCAAAGGGGGACTATGTATGTCCCCTTCATAGACTGTCCCCTTCATAGACTGTCCCCTTCATAGACAGTCCAATACATAGACAGTCCCCTTCATAGACAGTCCAATACATAGACTGTCCCCTTCATAGACAGTCCCCTTCATAGACAGTCCAATACATAGACTGTCCCCTTCATAGACAGTCCAATACATAGACTGTCCCCTTCATAGACAGTCCAATACATAGACTGTCCCCTTCATAGACAGCCCAATACATAGACAGTCCCCTACATAGACTGTCCCCTTCATAGACAGTCCAATACATAGACTGTCCCCTTCATAGACAGTCCAATACATAGACTGTCCCCTTCATAGACTGTCCCCTTACATAGACAGTCCCCTTCATAGACAGTCCAATACATAGACTGTCCCCTTCATAGACAGTCCAATACATAGACTGTCCCCTTCATAGACAGTCCCCTTCATAGACAGTCCAATACATAGACAGTCCCCTTCACAGACAGTCCAATACATAGACTGTCCCCTTCATAGACAGTCCCCTTCATAGACAGTCCAATACATAGACTGTCCACTTCA
>OMKI01025788.1:22876-33466 GCA_900302315.1 Phycis blennoides
TAACTTGATGGAAACCATGTTGTTTAGACACATTCCCTTTGTTAGATGTGTTTAATATACGAGTGTCTGATTAATGAGCAGGACTTGTTTGATGGAGATAGATGTGAGTGTTTGACGAACAGGACTTGTTTGATGGCGATAGATATGAGTGTTTGATGAGCAGTACCACGGGAAACATCGAAGAGGGGTAACCACTCATCTCCTTCCTTCCTCTCTGGTGGGCAGAGCGTCACTTGGACACGTTGGGAATCAGACAGACTTGTCTCCTCTTGCCTTCTCTCCTCCACAATTATCACCTTCTGCCACATCTCAGTGGTCCTCAGCTCTACACCAGAGGGTTGGCTAACAGGAGGAGGAGTTGTCACTGGCGTGAGAGAGAGAGCGGGAACATTAATGGAGCTGAACATCACTAAAACAAGAAGGGCAAGTGAGTGAACAGAAAGCAGACAAATGTCCATCAAAGGAGAACGCCACAGAGGCTACTCTGGCTAGTTGGGTAAAACACACAAACAGAGTAAAAGAGCACCTGGGTGAACGACAGGACCGAACAACACAGACCAGCTGTCGTCTCTCTCAGGAGGAGGCAGGGCCGGCAGCTGGCGAATGTCTTCCAGCTCGGTCGTTGGCTGAGCCGTTTCTCTGACGGTCTTAAGTACCGGGACATCTGGGTAAACCTTCCTGGGCGCTGCTAGAGAAAGGTTTCAGAATTACAATCTCTGTGGTTTACTAGATAGCTATATGTTAACTGTGAGCATCTTTATTGATTGTGAAGATGAAGGTACCTGGAGCTATATAGGTCCCTCCTCTGGGAACCACATCCAACAGCACAAACCAGTCATCCAGCTCTCTTGTTGGAACTTCCTGTTCTGGAATTGACTGTGTGGGAAGCATCTCATCCTGTTTGAGGAGGATCTCTTCAACTGTAACTTTGTCCACAGACTCAACGGTTTCCACTGCAGCCACAGTAGGAACTGTTGCAAATCGGTCCTTCCACACAACTATGAGAAACACAAGAGATCCTCAGACGTTTGACCATGGAAGGGACTACACATTAAACAAATACACATTGAATTGACTAAGATGCAGATCAAAAGGGAACGGGTGCAGTACCTGGTAGCACAGCAGACGGGGCTCTAGAGTCAGCATCCAGTAAGAGAAACCAGTCGTCTGGTCCATCGGTGACGAGCGGTGCTGGCTGTGTTTCGGCTCCATGTGTGAACATGTTTTCCATCATCTTTATGTTTGGCAAAATTCCCCCAGGTATCTCTTCACTGTCATCAGTGGTGGTCTTCTCTGCCAGGGGCTTGGACGTCATGCTTTCACCAGCATCTTCAACTGCAACTGACAACAAGAGAAGCAACTCCTCAGAGATAACATGTCACAGAGTCCCACTAGGAATGAAGCAGTTCAGGAAGAAGTGGCCATGCTTTCTGCGGTGCGCTGAAGGGTCTCAGTACCTGCAGACACAGGGGCAGCTCTCCTTGGGATAACGTGGAACAGCACAAACCAATCATCTACGACCCTCTCCAAGGTAGGCGGGATCTCTGGTGAGCCCCATGTCTCTTCTGATCCCAGACGTATCTCCTTTACCATCACGTCCTTCTTGGCCTCAACAGTTTGGCTTTCCATCATCTCGACGGAATAACTCTGCTCTGGCATCTTCTGGTCGCGTGCCACAGAGGTAACTACTGCAAACAATCCCAAGGTAAGATACAACTCCAGAGAGACAACATGTCACAAATTACATAAAGGCACAACAGATATAGCCAGCTAACTCAAAGTGTTAGCGGTGTGTTGAAGCATAGCCCAGTATCTCAGTAGTACCTGCTGATACGTAGGAGGTTTTTCTCGGGACAACCTGGAACAGCGCAAACCAGTCATCTTCAAACCTCTCCATCACTGACACTGGCTGTGGGATCTCTAGAGAGCCTGCCGTCTCCTCTCGGTCGAGACGTTTGTCCTTTGCCATCGCTTCCTTTTGGTCCTCAACTGCTGAACTTGCAGTCTTGATGGAACTGTCTTCCACAGCCTTCTGGTGGCGCTCCACAGAGGTCACTACTGCAAAGCCAATCCCAGCAACCCAACAGGTCAGTGGTCATATAACAACATAGGATGCACGGGGCTGGGGAATTACTGGGAAGGTGAGTTTAGAAATACCTGGTGGGACAAATGTCGTCTCTCTGGGAATGACATCCAGCAAGACAAACCAAACGTCCTCTCGCTCCCAAAGGACCTCTGCTCCTCTCGTACTCCTCTCGTCAGCGAGGACCACCCTTCTCTCCAAAACCTTTGTTTTTATACTCTTGGAGGTGAAGCGCTCTTCTGCTGGTACAACTGCAGTGGCTGCTTTTAAAAGATGAATAACTCATTCCTTATTCATGCAATTCAGCTGGCAGCCTGAATGTGACAACAACTAGACACTTGGTCATGCATGCAGTGATGTAAACATATATGAGAGACTGTACCTTCTGGTTTGTAAACAGGCTTGTATGGTAAGCAGTCAAACAGCTGGAACCAGACATCCCCATCCTCAACCTGTGACTTCTGCAGGGGTATCTTTAACTCCTCCTCCTGCAGGGGTATGTTTAACTCCTCCTCCTGCAGGGGTGTCTTGTACCCCTCTTCCTCAAAAACAGACATTGTTCTGATTTCTCTTTCCATTTTCCATCCTTGTATCCCCTCGTCCACTCGTCCACCCTCAGCCAGCTCTGTCTCTGCTTGGTTTGACCATCTTTCCTGGATGACGGTGACTGTCTTCCTAACCTGACTTTGGCTCACCACCACCTGAGTGCTGTCGTCTGTGAAGCCAGATTTCAGTCTACACTCCACCTCTTCCTGCCACCCTTTCTCAATCTGACCCAGTCTCTCTTCAAACTCATCTTTCACACCCTTTATGACCGTCTCTGTGTCCCCCTGTGGCCACCCAGCCTCTGTCTCCCTGTCCCTCTGGGGCCACCCAGCCTCTGTCTCCATGTCCCTCTGGGGCCACCCAGCCTCTGTCTCCGTGTCCTCAAAGAACACCCGTTTTATCTCTGCTTCCAATTCGTCCACCGCATCTTCCTCCATCTTCCCCATTTTCTCCATTGCGGTCTCTGCCACCTTGTCTTCATCATTCTTCAGCTGAAGTGATCTCTCTGACTGATCTGTCTCTTCCTGTACCATCTTTTCCACTTCCTCCTTGCCTAACTCCTCCTCGATCACTTCCTGGATCCTCTCTTCCAGCTCGTCCACCTCCTGAAGCCTCTCCTCCAGGACCCTCACCTCCCTCAGCCTACCTTCCAGACTCTCCAGTTCTCTCAGCTCATCCACTAACCCCACTGCCTTCTCTAAGCCCTCCATGACCTCTGTGTCTCTCACTTCATTCCCCTTCACGTCCTCAGATTGGGACCAGGCTAGGGAGGACACTAGGGAGGAGGCAAGGGAGGTGGCTAGGGAGGAGGAAAGGGGGACGCAAGGGAGGAGGCAAGGGGAAGCAGAAGAGAGGTAGGAGAAGAGCTTCATTAGTTATGAGTATCACATAAATCTGATGACATTACCACAGACAAATGTCAGAAAAAGCAAGAGCATTTATCGCTTTAAACAATTCATAAGTTTTACAAAACCAACAACTCACATGGACGTGTTTCCTTTTGCGCGATGGTGAAGCTTTGGTCGAAGTGCTGGTACCAGTCGTCTGGCTGTCCAAACGCTGGTTGTAAGAGTCGGTCCACAGAGCTCCTGTTTGAATAGCCTGTCGACTTGGCTGACGACACTGACAAAAACAGCTGTGTGATTCTTTTTTCTGACTTGTGAAGCATGAAATACTGCGCGGGTGACTTGACCCACCATGAAGTGTACTGGTGACGACAACAGACGCATAGCAACCATAGAAGAGAGGGGGGGAGACAGTCACAGAGCAAGTGGACATCAAATACCTGGCAGCATCATGGACTCAACACACGGGATAAAGGGAAGAGAAGGTTGGCGCTGAAGCAACGGAAACCACAGATCCTCCGGCCTCTGGCCGTGCTGCCACCAGGCGGCGCCATGCTGGCCAGAGGTCCCTGCCCACCCGGACTGGGCCTGGAGGGGGCCAGACTGCTGCCCGGCTGAGGGACAGATCACCGCGGTTACGCCGGTTACTTGGTTGGTGGTTGCAGTGATGAGAGCGATGTTAGAAACAGGAAGGTATGGACGGCACGCGGCGGTGAGTCCAAGCTGCTGGTGTTAGTGCCAAGAGTGGAAGCTGGGAAGATGCCAGTGTGTTTGAGTTGTGCCGGTCGCGCACGCGTCAAAACATCACAAAAGCGTGAAACACGGCCACCTTGTTCAAATGAACCCGTCAGTTCCGGGACCGCCAGGCAGAATGGAGGAAGCAGGAAGCAAAGGATGTGCGTGGTGATGCCATGACCAAGCACAATGTGATCCTTCAGTTTGCATCAGCAATGACTGATTGTCGGGGAGCAATGACCAATCATGAGTGGGAGGGTGGGGCAGCCCTGGGGTAACGCCAGGGGAAGTAGGACGTCAGTAGCCTGTGAACACCAACATGAAGCCGAATGGTGTGCCAGGCTCTTCGAGGCGACCATGAATGAAAAGCGTATGCATACATATACATCATATGCATACAAAATGGAGGATTACGCAAAGCACAAATGGCCGTTTGTTAGTTAGGCAGAAGGAGATGAAATGTAGTAAGCCAAAGAAAAAGCTTGAAGAGTTTCCCACACGGCTCCTCTGTACCTGAGGCCATCGGAGAACACGGCCGGTCAGACTCCATCAAAAGGAACCAATCATCTTCCCCTGCTCTGCGGGAGGCCGAGAGAGGTCTGCCCCCGGCCGAGGCTGTAGGGAGAGTGAACGAGAGCTTGATCTGGTGCTCCCTCCCCAACACCGCCCCCTGCCGCCCGCCAACAACCATACCTTCGTCCAGGTTCCGGGACAGCCTCTTGCTGGCCGAGCGGGTGAAGCGCGGGGCGGGCCGGTCGATCATGGAGCTGGCCTGCCGGGTCTGGGCCTGGGTGCGCCCGCTGTACCGGAACCTGGAACCCAGGACCAGGAAGCGCCTCGACGACGGGGGCTCGACGGTGGAAACCCTGGGAGGCGCAACACACACACACACACACACACACACACACACACACACACACACACACACACACACACACACACACACACACACACACACACACACACACACACACACACACACACACGTACACACACACAGACAGACACACAGACACACACACACACACACACACACACACACACACACACACACACACACACACACACACACACACACACACACACACACACACACACACACACACACACACACACACACACACAGCCGTGAGACACGGACACTACAGCCCTACACGGCCCACAGAGATCCCGCAGTGTTTGACATGACCACAAACAGCCAATCACCTCTGTCCAGCGAGGGCCTGGCTAATAATACAGAACCAGGCCGGTGGCGAGGGGATCTCCTTGGATAAAGTACTTTAGAGATTAAACGTTCAGGAGGGAACAGGACTCAGGATCCTGCATGTACCCAGTAAACAGAGAGCCGAGGTTACCTGAAGAACGTGTGGTGCTCCACGGAGACCTTCCACAGCTTCTTGGCGGCCTTGTAGTTGGGCAGCTTGAAGCCGATGGTACTCTCACACTGCTCCTGCTGTGGACGACCACAGTGGTTTAGTCTGCTGTGACGTAGCGTTACTCAAATATCATATAGCCTGCACATTGTTACAATTTAACCTGAGTAAATAAAGAGAAACACAACTTTTTAAAACAAAAATTTTTTAAACTAAAATATGTAATTCAGAATTGAATATGGTAAACATAATTCATGTATGTTAAATCCTCAAATACTAATTCATTGATTAGATTTTAAGTCTTAGCATGTACAGAGTTTTGTGTTTCAAAATGAACAGTTCAGCAAACATTTGGAAGAAACCTGAGAACCATAAATGTTTGTGGCAATACAACCTTTTACGAATCCAAACATTATATTTGATGGATAATAAAACAGAGCAAAGGTTACCTCAGACGGCCGTATTTTAATGAAGAAGCTGCTTCTCTTGTAGGACAGCTTGAGCACTTTGGGCCAGGGGAAACGGTTGATCCTCAGCTTATCTTTGTACACCATCAGCCCCCCAGAGCAGACCCCCAGCGTGATGTCTACGCCCTCCAAGTCCTGCGTCAACACCACCACAAACAGCTGACTTGTTCCATTCGTGCTCGTCCCCGTGCTGAATGATTGTAGCAGTCCTGGCCTGCAGGAACCCCTCCTGGCCACTGAGAGGCAGTGTGTTCCACAGGGTTCTGGCTACCATGGCCTACATTTAACAGGAGGCCTCACAGGACGTCTTAACTGGGAACCTAATTACGTCATTGTGTGGCTGTAATTATGCAGACATGCGATTACCAAATGATAACATTACGTTATACATTACAACTTTGTGAATAAATGAAATGTTTGGGGAACATGAAGTTTGGACAATGATTATAGTGTTGAATCCTTTGATTGGTAAACTGTTAGCTACTCTAAACAGCAGATCTAACTCAGGGCATGTTCCCAGTCCAAACCTTGGCTTGGTGCAGGTCCACTCCATACATGGACAACTTCTTAGCGTTCTCCAGAAACAACAGGTCGGCCTGAGCTGGACTCATGGATCTGGGGCAGAGAAGAGCAAGGGAAGAAGCTGTTAAAAGCCAGGAAACACCCCTGAAGGATTCTCCGACCCATCGACGGCAGAGTGACACTGTGTGACGCTATCATGGTCACACACACACCACGGTGGAACCTGATAGCAGCCTGTCTGGTCTTATCCACCCCACCCAGAGCGCGGTGGGTTACCCCCACCCTGCCGGGCCCCCACCAGCCGGGCTTCACCTGTAGGTTCGGTGGAGCTCCATCACTTTGTCCTCCAGCTCGGGGCTCTGTCCGGGCGCCAGGCTCAGCTCCCTGACGTAGTCCGGCCCGTGGACCTCTGGGTCGTACTCTCCCAGCTCCGACTGGGCGGCGTAGGAGCCCAGTAGGGAGAGGGTGACGAAGGAGCAGGGAAGTACACCCATCATGATGTCCTTCCTCAGCTGGAGACACAGGTAGTACCTTCAGGAGGACAGCGCCGGTTAACAACTAGTCGTGGGGAGCTTAACATCTAGTCCTTAGCAGATGCTAACCCTAACCCTAGCCCTAATTGGACCACTATGCTAACCTAGCCCTAGCCCTAACTGGACCACTAGGCTAACCTAGCCCTAATTGGACAACTATGCAAACCTAGCCCTAGCCCTCACTGGAGCTCTAGGCTAACCCTAACCCTAGCCCTAACCCTAACTGGAGCAATAGGCTAACCTAGTCCTAGCCCTCAATGGAGCACTAGGCTAACCTAGCCTTAGCCCTAACTGGACCACTAGGCTAACCTAGCCCTAACTGGACCACTAGGCTAACCTAGCCCTAGCCCTACCTGGAGCACTAGGCTAACCTAGCCCTAGCCCTAGCTGGAGCACTAGGCTAACCTAGCCCTAACTGGAGCACTAGGCTAACCTAGCCCTAGCCCTAGCTGGAGCACTAGGCTAACATAGCCCTAGCTGGAGCACTAGGCTAACCTAGCCCTAGCTGGAGCACTAGGCTAACCTAGCCCTAGCTGGAGCACTAGGCTAACATAGCCCTCGCTGGGGCACTAGGCTAACCTAGCCCTAGCTGGAGCACTAGGCTAACCTAGCCCTAGCCCTAGCTGGAGCACTAGGCTAACCTAGCCCTAGCCCTAGCTGGAGCACTAGGCTAACCTAGCCCTAGCCCTAGCTGGAGCACTAGGCTAACCCTAGCCCTAGCTGGAGCACTAGGCTAACCTAGCCCTAGCTGGAGCACTAGGCTAACATAGCCCTCGCTGGGGCACTAGGCTAACCTAGCCCTAGCTGGAGCACTAGGGTAGAGGGGTCAGGGACCTGGTGATGTCTTCCGTCAGCTGCGCCGGGTCAGGTGGGTAGAACTTGACGCTGAAGGTGAACTCATACACGGCCCCCGAGACGTGCTTACGGATCTCCTTGGCGCCGTCCAGCCAGGTCTGCAGTGGAACGGTTTGGAGAACACGTTGGGTTGGAGCTTCTTACATGTATTACTAAACATCATCACTTCATCTGTCAGGTGGACCACCTTGTTGGTTGGAGTTTCCCAGTTTGCCAGGCCGAAGTAATCCTTCTCCACCAGGTTGAGATGGTCACACACCCTGGAGAACAACTCCTGGCCTTTAGCGTGTTTCTAAATGACATGCAGACAGACAGACAGACAGACAGACAGACAGACAGACAGACACAGAGACAGAGACAGAGACAGAGACAGAGACAGAGACAGAGACAGAGACAGACAGACAGACAGATAAACAGACAGACAGAGAGAGAGGCAGAGAGAGAGCCTGGTCAGTATTTAGAATGTATCAGTAGAACTCTGTTAATCCAGAACAGACTTAGAACATGTGAATGGAATAGAATGGAGGACTCAGGAAGCATCAACAGAACAAACACTAAAGCAGAAAAGGACTCTCTCCTTACATCAAGTTCACACTCAAACTCGGTGTCATCCAACAGGATCACTTTGCACTGCATGGTTTTGAGTTTTCTGGAGACACCAGCCTCCTCTGCCTTCTTCTGGGCTTTCCTGTCCTCTTGAGACTTGTCCTTCTGAGCTTTCCTGTCCTCCTGAGACGTTTCCTTCTGGGCTTTCCTGTCCTCCTGAGACTTGTCCTTCTTCTTCTTCTCCTTGGTCTTCTCCTTCTGCTCCTCCTTCACGTCTCCCTCGGTCGGTTCTGCTTCCATAACGTCTGTTTTCTCCTCCTGTTTCTCCTCGATGGGTGCTCCAGCTTCCTGCTGGGGCTCCTCCTGGACCACCTACACACACAGCACCATAATAACATCAAACAACATCAGATAGTACGTAATAAAAGAATCCTAATAATGATCATCATAATAATAATGGTAGTAGTAATAGTAATAATCATAATATAAATACAGTAATAGCAATAGTAGTTCCTCTGGGCTTGTTCTCTTTGTTTGGTTTCTATTTGTGTGGACCTTCAAAGTGTTTCAGTGAGCCAGAGCAACAGGGGTCGTCATGCATCAGTTTGTGTTACACAGGTAACACCACCATGGCATGATGACTGAATGCACGAAGCCTTGACTCTGCATCCCTGAGTAGTAACTCTGCATCCCTGAGGAGTAACTCTGCATCTCTGAATAGTAACTCTAGAGTGTGTACTAGAGTGTTGTGTTCTAGAGTGTGTACTAGAGTGTGTGTTCTCGAGTCTTGTTGTTCTCGAGTCTTGTGTTCTAGAGTGTGTTCTAGAGTGTGTACTAGAGTGTTGTGTTCTAGAGTGTGTACTAGAGTGTGTGTTCTCGAGTCTTGTTGTTCTCGAGTCTTGTGTTCTAGAGTGTGTTCTAGAGTGTGTACTAGAGTGTTGTGTTCTACAGTGTGTGTTCTACAGTGTGTGTTCATGCCGTTCCAGCTGACCAGCACAGTGGGGCTGAGGCTGGGAGTCAGGCAGGCTAGTCCGCTGCCGCCTCCTTGCCTGATGTCTCTGAGCGGGTGTGTGTCACTCACCAGACCCTCTGTGTGGTCGGGCGGGGGCTCCGCCTCTGGCTCCGTCTTCAGCTCCTCAGGTGCTGCGATGGGAGCTTTCACCTCCTCCATCACCCCTTTCACCTCCTTCTGTCCTTTCTTCTGTCCCTCCTCCTTCTCTTCCTTCTTCTTCTTCTTGTTCTCCTCTTCCTTCTTCTTGTTCTCCTCCTCCTTCCTCTTGGCCTCTTTGAGCTTCTCCTCCTCCTTCCTCTTGGCCTCTTTGAGCTTCTCCTCCTTCTTCTTCTTCTTGTTCTCCTCCTCCTTCTTCTTGGCCTCTTTGAGCTTCTCCTCCTCCTTCTTCTTGGCTCGCTCCTCTTTCACTTTCTCCTCCTCTCTTTTCTTGGCTTTTTCCTCCTCTCTCTTTTTGGTCTTCTCCTCCTCCTCTGCTTTCCTCTTGGCCTTCTCCTCCTCCTTCCTCTTGGCCTTCTCCTCCTCCTTCCTCCTGGCCTTCTCCTCCTTCTCCTTTCTCTTCACCTCTTTCTTGTCAGTCTTTTCTTCCTCCTTGCTCTCCTTATGTTCTGCTTCTTCCTCCTTGTCCTGCGCCTCCGCGGCGTTGGTCTCCTTCCCCGGTTTCTCCTCCGCTGTCTGCTGAGCTGCCTCCTCCTCCTTTTTCTCCTCCTCTTTTGCCACTCTTTTGTCCTCCTCTTTCTGCTCCTCCTCCTTGTTCACCTGCTCCTCTTTCTGTTTCTCCTCGTTCTTCTTCTCCTCCTTCTCCTCCTTCTTCTGCTCTGCTTTCTTCTGACTGTCTTTTCTTTTCCTCTTGCCGGCCTTCTTCTGCACCTTGTCCTCCTCCTTCTCCTTCTGCTTCTCCTTCTCTTTCTGCTTCTCCTTCTCCGTCTGCTTCTCCTTCTCCGTCTGCTTCTCCTTCTCCTTCTGCTTCTCCTTCTCTTTCTGCTTCTCCTTCTCCGTTTGCTTCTCCTTCTCCGTCTGCTTCTCCTTCTCCTTCTGCTTCTCCTCTATCTTCTCCTCTTTGTCTTTTTGCACAG
>OMKI01025797.1:0-14128 GCA_900302315.1 Phycis blennoides
CCCGCTCCCACCGGGGACAGTCTCCCTTCTCCTTTCCACCGGCCTCTCCGTCCTCTTTCACTTTGCTCCCTGCTAACAGGAGGAGCCAGCCTGTAGACAAGAGTTCACCCGAGCCGCTCAGGTTTAAGATGAGTGGTGTCCAGGCACGGCCCCCTGTGTCACTGTGTGCACCCAGAGGGGGAGAGATGACGGCCACGGAGCCTGGGTTTGTTCGTCGTGCGCAGTTCTAATGAAACGTTTCCACTCGGTCATGTGTCTCGTACGATCGTCAACACAGTGAATCTACGCCATTTTATCACTGCTACTGAAATAAGAACACAACGAAAGAGGAAGCAGGAGTATAATCCTACGTGTGCTTCAGCCAGTCTCCTCAGAGCACCCTGTGTACGTTCCCCTCTGCTTGGAACCCGGGGGGCACAGTGTTGTCATGACGACCCTGGGGGCCCGGTGGCGTGGACGCATAGCGCTCCGTCTGGGCGCCGGCGTCCGAGAGACGGTTCAGCTCCACGGGCCCCTGTGGTACCACAACACGGTCTGTGTGTGTGTGTGTGTGTGTGTGTGTGTGTGTGTGTGTGTGTGTGTGTGTGTGTGTGTGTGTGTGTGTGTGTGTGTGTGTGTGTGTGTGTGTGTGTGTGTGTGTGTGTGTGTGTGTGTGTGTGTGTGTGTGTGTGTGTGTGTGTGTGTGTGTGTGTGTGTGTGTGTGTGTGTGTGTGTGTGTGCTAACTAGATAACATACACAGTACTGCATTTCTGTTAACTCAAAACACGTTGCGCTCACAGCAACATGTACGAGTCCAGATGTCCAGTTGAACTCCAGATGTGGAGTTAAACTGCTGAATGTATGGAGCTGGATGTGCTGCAGTTCAGCGATGTCTTACAGAGTATAGTGATGCTTACACATTCCTCCTCTTTGCTGTTTGGTGTATTTTATTACCGAGTCACCATTTTGTGATGTTATTACTGTGAGACTTTTATTTTGAAAGTCTTTGAAATTCTTCCAACCGGTTGGAGATCCTGGTGCTTCCTGTAGATGTATTGTTCTGAATAAGGGACTGGCTCTTATATCATCCACCGCTGGTCTCTGACTTAACACCATGGTGTGCTAACATGTTAGCTGCTAAGATGTTACCCAGTAGGGGTTAACTGCTAAAATGTTAGCTGCTAGGTATTAGCCGCGGAGATGTTAGCTGCTAGTCGGTGGAAAGAGAGCTTCTGTCTTTGTCTGCTTTGAGGTTTCACACTCGCAGTTGGTCTTTTATTCCAATAGCTTCCAATAGTCCCTCTGGGCCTGCCAGCTACCATGTGCTATCAAGACACGTGTGTTTGATTCCATATTCAAACATTCTGCCTGGACTCAGAGTTGGTTACGTAAATACAGATTGGTACGGAACGAATGAATGAAAGTTCCACGTAGTTACTGTTGCTAATTTCCTGTTGCAAACGGGAAGTTAATATTTAGAGTCAGCATTTAAACTAAATACTCAGGTAATAACCAAGCTCAGGTGAGGATTATTTCTATGAATATTAAGGACATTAGGGACCACTATTGATTAGAAGTTGAGTGTTGACTGTAGTAATGACCAAACTACTTCTTGCCTTCATTTTGTTTCCTACTTTAGATTTGACAGAGTGGAGAATTGTCTGCATAGGGACATTTGGGGGCCCAGTCGTGTTGGGGTGTTGGGAGCAGACTTCAGGGTCCGGGGATGTCTGTTGGGTTCACCTGCTGGGTTCGGCCGCACCACGTTGTTTGAACTCTGGGGTTCTGTTCTCCTCCCTCCTCCATGCTTCCATATGAACTCTGATCAAAAGCATTGCTGTGTTGCAATTGCAATACAATTTGTATTTTACAATATGCTGAACATATCAGTTTGAGTGGGATTTATTTTGATGTCTTTATGACGCAGTTAGGTTTGAATTTTTTTTGCTATTTTTGTTATTCAATTTGATGCTGGAATTTAGTGTCTGGAAGGTGCCGTCCTGGTGCATTCACAGACGGGTTATTTAATTGAGTCGTGATCACTGGATGCTGATGAGCCACGGAGACGAGCGGCTCTCCATGTGAAGGGTCCAGATGTTACAGGCCGGGTCCCCTTTGGCTCCTGGTAGCAAACACACGCTGTGTGTCCCGGTGGACAGCCTGTGGTCGGGTATCGCCGTGCAGCCACCCAGAGAGCCAGAGACCGGAGGGGCCTCAAAACTGACTCGTCCACATTGAAATAGAAATTGTGTCTCGTGACAATGAAAGTCCATGATTGACTGTTGAAACATTGAGACGGTAAATGATTGTTCTGTGTCTTGGGCCCGCAGTAGAGCTGTTCTGGGCCTTCAGCTGATCTCCCATGTTTGTTTTGGTTTCGTTGATTTGTGGTCATGTTTTGGTCGGTTGTCTCATGCTGTAAGAACAAAAGTATTTTATGGTAATAAATGATAGACTCAACGGTGTGGCCTTCCTCACGTTCTTCATTTTCATCCTGCAGCTGTTCATCCCCTCCTCATCGCCACATATTCGCTATGATGATTATAAACAGTTAACAGTTATGCAAAATTAATTATAAATAATTATAACATATATATTATAGTCATAATACACTTATATATATATACTAACTATAATACAGATATATAACTATACAACATTCCCTTCACATGAACAATATCATAGTTATTTTGGAGGAATATTTGAGACTAAAATTCACAGCCAGTGAACTCCTGTGGATATTTTGTCAATTTAACTTTAACAACTTAAAAATTGATTCATTGACTGTACTGTAAGAGTCATTCCTTGAGTTGTAATCAAATAACTGTCCGATTCCAGTTGAAAGGTTCTGGGTTCAATACCTCTAGTCACCAGTCTATCTAACTATCTGTGATCAAGCTAGCCAACCCCTTTCACTATATTCACTGTCTAACCCTTACCTGGTCCTAATGACCTGTCTTTGTGCTAGTTGACCCCTACCTGCTCCTTAATGACCTGATGCTGTACTGTCTAACCCTTACCTGCTCCTTAATGACCTGTTGTTTTACTGTCTAACCCCTACCTGCTCTTTAATGGCTGCTGGTGGTTCTCCAGGTCTATTAGCAGCATGATGGAACAGCTCTGCATAGTACTCTGGTGCTGCCTATCCCAGATGTGATCAACCTTGCCTGAGAGCAGTCAAGGAGAGAGAGAGCGACAGAGGCATGTGGTTTCTCTCTCCTCCAGCCAAAATAGCAGCATGAATGTTTAATATCCCCACAACAATCTGATCTCTATATACCTCTTCTCTTACTCTGTTGTCGCTATTCTCTGCTCCTCTTCTCTATCGTTCTCCCTCTTTATTCACTGATTATATTCTCTCCCCCTCTCTCTCTTCTCTCTCTCTCCAGCTGTGGTGTATTGCTTCAGGAAGGATAAAGACAGAGTGGGTCCAAGTTGTTGTTTTCAGTCACCTCAGAGCGCCCTGATGCTTTATTATAGTTTAATAATAGTCTCAAAGTACTTTGATTGTGGCAGGTAATGCTTTTAGAGCTGGCTAATGAAGAGCTAATCTATTATTCATTCATCCTTCATCAGACCTGTGGGGTCAATAAGAGTCTTTTAAGACTCCTCTCCTTCAGGAAACCTTCAGTGTTCAGATGTGTTGAACATATCTGGAGTATGTCACACTTAGCGTTATGTATCAATACATATTGTTATTGATGAGTTTAATAAACAGACCTCAAAGAGTGAATCAATCCACTGTGACTATGGCTTCATTCAGATTGAAAAACAGGACAGACAAAATTAATACTGTCACCAATATTTGGTCATCATTTATTGTTTGAATTCATCTAATTGATGTAATGAAGATGCATAGGATTACAGGGACCTGCTGCACTGAAATATGTGCCCAGAAACAGCATTATCTGTCTCTGGTTCTGGTCTGAACCCCACCTGATGACTTTGGTATCAGGGTCGGGATGATCTGAGTCCTAATCTGAGGTATTTGCGGGTCTAACAGGAGGTTTGGGAGGTTGCTCACTCAGGGTTAGCTGTTAGAAAATAGATGATTCTGATCTTATGATGACAGTCAGTGTGACTTAAGATGTACATGCATTTAATATTGTGAAGGTTTTTGTTAACGGAACGTCTTAACTTTATTTTCCTGGCAAGGAGATCAGGGGTGAGACACATACCAGACTGTCAGTACAGGGCTGTGCACGTTGTTACGTCATTATGCAACCTCTTAGTTCAGTGAGACGCAATACTAATCTCTAGGATGTTTTATTGCTCTTCTCCTTGTCCACTAAAACCTTCCAGCAATTAATTGTGTCTGCAGTCATCGACCATTGGTTGGGGGAGCGTTGGTGGTTAGGGCAGGGCGGTCGAACTCATTTGAGGTTGTAAGCCATAAAAGACCCAATGATGCTCTATTGGTCATTGGACATCTTTCCCTGTGGGTATATTTATTATTTCCAATCTCCCAACCACCCCTGATGATGCTGTTTGTGCATGTGGACCACCGGTTTGACACCCCTGGGTTAGGGTGTTCGACTCACAGCTGCAGTGTTCTGCAGGTTTGATCCCCAATGCCCAGAGTGGACTTCTGTGAGCCTTCTGGAACTAACACCCTGCATGTATCAGAATTCACTGCAGGTCGTTCTGGGTGGAAGCATCGCTTTAATTGTGACTGTTAGTTGTACATTTGAAGCTTTTCAAAATATTAAACATGAAACAAACAGACAATGACATTAGACAAGAGACAAAGGAAGACCATGAATTGATATAATCTAGATAGATCTAGATAGATATGTCAAACTTTATATTTTAGATGCCGTAAAACTCACAGACGTGGTCTAGTGTGTAGCTGCTCATTAAAAACATATTAGCTCTTTGGATTGTAATACATGCTACATGGTAAAAAAAAATACACTTGTATCTCTTGGACATCATTGGTTGAGAGACAACAAGAGTTTAGCATTAAAGTGTCCTGCCGTTGTGTCTTACCAAGGGTAAAGCTGAGCACTGAGTAGATATAGAGGACAGGGTGTACGACCATATAATTAATCCCCTCACTTCCTGTTTATTCCAGTCCTTTACGCTCATTGGCTACAACGTAGTCTTGGTGAATCTACAACTATGGTGAATCTACTACATGTCAAGATAGCCATTCTGTATTCCTCAACGAATCATCGATTCAGATCAAATTCTACTCATGCAATGAGATGTATAACTTTAGTGATTTATTCCACGAGGCTCAAAGGATCATGGGAAAGCTTGCATTGATGCGGCAGCTTGCGACGTGCTAAAGGGCAAAGGACAGAAGTTAAACCTTGGTTAACTCTATGCAAATTAGCACCTTGCCTGGTGGGCATCTCTGCCATTTAATTGGTCAATCAGTCTCCTCCCAGTCAGCACCGCTCCATCCTCCCCGTGTACGAAGGATGCTCCACATAGCTGTAGTTCACCACGCCCCCTTCCTCCTCAAAGTCCACTTCATCATAATCATCATCATCATCATCGTCGTCCAGACAGTGGCTGTCTCCCTCTGAGGACCCGTCCTGCCCCCCCTGGGGGCGGGGGGCGCCCTGGTGGGGGTCGTGGTTGCGTACCGAGGCTTCCAGGGCCTTCTGCTTGCGGTAGAAGTGGGAGAACTTGTTGAAGATGATGGTGATGGGCAGCGCCACCACCAGGGTGCCGCCCAGAATGCAGCCGCTGGCCGCCAGCTTCCCCGCCCACGTCACGGGAACCACGTCGCCATAGCCCACCGTCGTCATGGAGACCGTCCCCCACCACCAGCACGCCGGGATGGTGTCCAGACCTACGTCCTGGAGAGAGAGAGAGAGAGAGAGACATCAGGAACACACAGCGTCCCACAGTGGCGCCGTACTAACCCACGTAAACATGGCGTGGAGGACAGGAGAGCGACGTACCTCTTCGTACTCTGCGGTGTAGGCCATGCCTGAGAACACAGACACACCGACCCCCAGGTACAGCAGCAGGATGCCCACCTCACGGTAACTATGCTGCAGAGCCAAGATGAGCGCTGTTAGACCCAAGCCTTTTCCCATGATGCCTTGCTCCCTCCTTTCCAGGGTGATGCCCACCTACACTAACCCCCCTAACTACTAACTAGATTAAACCACCTCAAACCATCTCAAGATGAGACATGATTCAAGATGTACATGTTTTGGTTTTAGCAGAACTTGCACAAGGCATCTGCTAAAAGAGTTAACATCTAATCTAACACCTTAACTTAATATAATGTAATACAAAGTAAAAACAAATGGGAAATAACCACAACAATATTTTTAGGTGAAGCTAGCTAAGATAGCTCTACCTGTCCAACCTGTAGCCCAGTGTGCACTCGCATAGCATAGCATAGTGATTTCAGTCCTATCTGTAGCCTAGCATACATTAGTGTAGTGTAGTATAGTGCTTCCAGTCCTACCTGTAATGTGGCTCCCAGAGATCGGAGGCCTGTGGAGTGCCTGGCTAGCTTCAACACCCGGAATACTCTCATCAGGCGGAAGACCTGAGAGAGGAGAGGAGGGAAGGAAGGAAGGAGCAAGGAAGTTGGTGCGGTGATGTACATTTACACTTTATTTTAATGTCCTGTATTGCTCTGGAGGTTTCTCACCTGAAGGAGTTTCCCCAGAATTCCGAGGTCTGAGTCTGTTCCCAACAAGAGGTCGAAGGTCAGGGTGATGTACACAGGGACCACGGACACCATGTCTATGATGTTCAGAGGGCGGCGAAAGAACTTCCTCTGGTTAGGAGCTAGCAGCAGCCTTGTCACCACCTGGGGGCGGGGGTGAATGAGTGAGTGTTGATGAATTTTGCTAATTGCTATCAATGTTTTTTATTGTCATGAATGCCTTTTCCACTTTCAGAAAAGCCTTGCAAACATTACAACTAGCATTAGTGGCTAGCATTGGTGGCTAGTATTAGCATCTAGCATTAGCAGCTAGAATGTAGCATTATCAGCAAGCATTAGCATCTTGCTTTAGCATCTTCTATTAGAAGCTAGTACTAGCATCTTGCAGTAGCTGCTGGTACTAGCATCTTGCATTATCTAATACTGTATGAACAGGTTATCTGAAGGAGGACTCAAACCTCAAAGGTGAACCAGCAGGTACAGAAGACTTCCAGGACCTGCATGGTGGGGTCTTCTATCAGCTTCCCTTCCTCGTCAAAGGTCTGGAGACAGATAGGGGAGCAATCTGTACTTCATTACATTCTCTCTACTGTGGTATGGAGTATGCAGCACTGACCTGATATTTGACAAGCTGTGATATGAAGTGAAAATAAAGTTGCTGGTACATTGGTGTAGCTAGCTAGCAAAGCCCTTCCTGTCTCACCTGTACAATACATAAACTAGCATAGTAGTACGTAGCAGGACCTACCTGGTGTTCGGGCATGCTGTGTCAGTAGCATGTAGCAGGACCTACCTGGTGTTGGGGCATGCTGTATCAGTAGCATGTAGCAGGACCTACCTGGTGTTGGGGCATGCTGTATCAGTAGCATGTAGCAGGACCTACCTGGTGTTCGGGCATGCTGTGGATGCACATGGAAGCGATGGAGGTGAGCACCACGCTGATGGACAGCAGGCTGAACACCTTACTGGGGATGGAGTAGCCCGGGTTCTCCAGGGTCAGCCAGAGACACCGCCTCGCGTTACCATAGCGCACTTCCTGGAAACGCAGTAGGTCCCTAGTGAATGAAACAAGAGGAGGATCAGCACAATCCAAGACAGACGGATGCTGTTGGCGGACAGCAAAGAAAAAGGATTGGGGGTAAAAGTGTATAAATGGCGTATTCTTTTTTTACATTTGAGTACTGTTGCATTTGCACTGTAATGCATTTCTAAAGACCAGTAAAACCATAAATTGTATTGAATTTGGCCCCCAACAAGCAAGACTGCAACTATGGTGGATATTCCCATGATGCATTGCACTTCCCAGAACGGAACTCTGACTTGAACACCTTTACTGTGTAACGTTCACCCGTAGAGCAGTTATTGTTATCTACAGTACTAGGTGTTGTTTACCTATTGAGGGGCTGCTGTTTACCTGTTGTGGTGATGTTTACCTTTTTGTGGTGTTGTTTACCTGTTGTGGTGTTGTTTACCTGTTGAGGTCTGAGATCTCGTCCACGGACGTATCCACGCTGCTGACGTCGCTCTCGTCGTCCCAGCAACGATGGCGGCTGCTCTCTAGCTTGCGGTCATGGTAACGGTAACTACAACAACTGTCCAGGAAGAACTCGTTGATGCCCCAGTATTCTATCTCCTGGCTGCATCCAATCAGGAAGAAGAAACCATGATGAGGCTGAAAACTGTCAGTCGTGATACAGGTACAATCGATGGTTACAGATGAACAGGTACAGGAAGAGTCAATCACATGAACCGCGCACGAGGGCTGTGATGACCTTTTTGCAGCCTAGCATACAGCATCATCGTGCCTACCTACCTACCTACAGGTGGGGCGGCAGTAGCTCAGTGGGTAGAGCGGGTCGTCCACTAACCGTAGGGTCGGCGGTTCAATTCCCTCCTCCAACTGTCCGCATGTCGAAGTGTCCTTGAGGAAGACACTGAACCCCAACTTGCTCCCCGGGCGCTGAACATAGCAGCCCACTGCTCCTATGTACAATAGGATGGGTCAAATGCAGAGAACACATTTCGTTCTCATATCTAAAAAATACTGAGACTGACAAATAAAGACCGAAAGGTCCACTCTCTCTCTCTCCCTACCTGTAAACTAGCATAGCATAATGCTTCCAGTCCTACCAGTAGTACATTTTTGGCTATAAATCAGGCTTACCTGCTCCTGACTAGCTGGCGACCATGGGTGTACAGTATGGATGTGTATGAATGAATGTTTGAGATGTTTGAGAGTGGGCTGTTTCTACCTGAAGGAGAAGACACAAAGGTCTTCCTTGATGTGTAGTTTTCCTGTCTGGTAGAAGTGAAGGAGATAAGGAAAGAGGCCAGGGTTCCTGTCAAAATAAAACTCCTTCTGTTGCACGTCGTAGTCGTCACACACCTGATGGACAGACAGACAGACAGACACATGGCTTAATGGATGGACAGAGACAAGGATAGATTGCCTATTTGTTCATCGCCAGTGTATGACGAGCAGGATAGTGCGGGGTGCACGTAAGGTGTTCGAAAGTTTCTGGGTTCAATTCCGAACATTTGCAGCTTATCCTTGAGCCAGATGTTCGCTACCTGCTCCACAGTGACGTCTATTGGAGTCACTGAGTGAAGTCTGTTATGGTAAATAGCACTTCATGAATCTCACAGCGGAGATTCTGTTCAGACAGTACAGGACAGGAGAAGACGTGAACCAGTCCTAGTGTGTGACCTGAAGGATGGCCTCCTCGGTGTCACAGCTCAGCAGTTTTCCCAGTCTGGTTTCTGGAAAGTTCCTCAGGGTGCTGGAGCAGAGGCTCCTCTTCAGACCGCCCACGTTCACGTGCACCAGCACCTCCTGGGGGTCCTGCTGCCCCCAGCCCGGGAGGGTCCCCCGCACCATGGTTACCTAGCGACATGTACACGCACACGCGTGCACACGTGCACGCAAACACAAAGATTGTTTGGAATGGAATTGGAATTGGAATGGAATGGATTGTTTAAATATGCAAAATATACTAATGTTCATATTCCTACCAGAAGAGCAATGCATAACTTACATAATGTTATAACCCTAATTCACTCGCAAATGACCTATCTCCAACTAAAGCAGTACAGGTCTTAACAAAAGTAAAACAAATCTCATCTCACTACAACTAACGAAAAACAACAACTCTTAAGATATGATAAGCCATGATAGTGTATGGTTCTACTGTATGAGTAAACGAGATGTTAATCCTCTCCTGTGGTCTCTAGGTGTACTGTAGTGTGGGCCAGAGCTGGTCTCTGCTACAATGAAGACTTGCTGACCCCAACATCATCAGGAACATGATCTCTCTTACCGCCTTTACTGTGAAACGCAGGATATGACCTCACGAGAGACAGGTTCTAAACTAATGTACACTGCATTACTTAGACACTGTATTATCTCTCCTCCCCTCTCCTCTTCTCTCATAGTCTCTGCTTTTCTCTCCTCCGCTCTCCTTATCCCTCCTCTTCTCTTCTTTACCCTCCTCTCTCTTTACCTCTCCTCCCTTCTTCTCTCTCCTTTCTCCTCTCTCCTTCTCTTCCTTCTCCTCTCATCTTCTCTCTTAGTCTCTCCTCCTCTCCCCTCGTCTCCTCCTTGCTCCTCCTCTACCCTCTCCTCCCATCTCTTAAGGCCTCCACAAACCAGAGTTCAACAGAGAGCGCACGGCCAGAGGTCAGGTGTCTTTCGTTCCGTTCCCTTGTTGCCCCCGGTGGCGTTTTGGCCTGCGTGGGGACCATTTATTGAGCTACTGCTGTTGTTGACGCTGTTTGTGGAGCTGATCCATTTAAATGGCCTGGCTGATTGAGTCTGCACAGGATTCAATATGGCTCCGGTTGGACTTCAAGGACGCAAGAAAGTCCAGCTTCACGTTTCACTCTGCACTTGAGCTTTGGTGTGTGAAGTCGCTCCTCCCTCGCTTGCTCTCTGCTCCTCTCTTGTCTGTCCTCTCCTTGCTAACATGAGCTGAAGTTATACAATTATACCAATAACTGTTCAGTCAGTGAGAGTGCTGGAAGTCTTTTTCAGCACACATACATTCTGTGTATTCAGTGGATCCTGGGAGCTGCTAGCTAGTACTAATAGTATTACTACTACTACTACCACACACACACACACACACACACACACACACACGCACGCACGCGCCCACATGCATCACACACACACACACACACTCTCTCCCTCTTTCTCTTACTCACACATAAAACACACACACAAACACAATATATTCTTATCTCTCTCTCTCTCTCTCTCTCTCTCTCTCTCTCTCTCTCTCTCTCTCTCTCTCTCTCTCACACACACACACACACTGAGACAATCTCGCTCTCTCTCTCTAATTACACAAAGAGTGGATGTCGCTCTCCCATAGGAGTTACTATGCATGTACAGAAATACATTCTATCTATAATTCAACACAGAGCAGCTCTCCCTGCATCCTTACATGACATCCGACAGAAACAACACGCAACATTTACCATGTTTATCATGTTCCGATACCAAACTAAATATGCACGTGAATCGTGTATATATTTAACAAATGAGAAAGAAAGAAAAAACAAAAAGGCCGCACTTCAATTCATGTAAAAAGCGAAGGTGATGGCAAGTGATATGATTTGATATATTTATTGATCCCATTGGGAAATGTATCCTATGCTAGGCACTGGGAGCGGTGGGCTGCCACGGGGCAGCACCCAGGAACCAACTCCAGATGTAGCACCCTTCTTTTTTTGTGGCATATTCAGGATTAAACAATGAAACAAACTTACCTTTGGGTGTTCTTACAATGCGCCGAAATGTTCCATTTCGTTCCACTTTGCATTCTCTTACTTTTTAGCCTTTAACGGCCATCTAACCCCATGATCCGTGTATCTTACAACTTGAACTTAGAAACACACAGGGTTTCATTATGAATGTATAAACGGAGCCCTACGCTGCACTGAGCCAGTGTGTCGGCATCTTATCACCTCAGGTATCCTCAGCCCTCCCTTCTGCGCGCTGCTCTCCAGTCCGGGACTCTTCGGTATTTTCCGGAGGTCTTCGATGTATGTGTCCGTTGTCCAGACCGTTCCACTTCAGATAATTGGTAATAATCAATAGCGACGTTGGCTATTATAACCCTGAACCCCCTAATACTTTGTGTGTGTTAGACATAAAAACATAAAACACACAGACGAGCCTATAGGCCTATATAACATTATATACATTGAAGTCGTTGAAATTCTCAAGCAGTTTTCACGTTATAACCTTGTTACCTAATCTCACGGCAGTTCGTGAAATAGTCACGAAATGTAATCTATTGATTCGTGTACATGGACACGAATCTCACATTTCTTTCGTGACACTCGGCACGACTTTCAAACTAAAGTATTTCAATTGGAAGTATCTTTCGTGCCTGCACCACGTTTTTACAGTAAATACTACAGTACCCGTGAGCCTCATCGACCGTTACTATGGTGAAGACAAGCTAAAGTTGCCCGAGGACCCGCAACCAGTTCTCCTTTAATGTTATCATTGTTATGGGTTAGGGTTAAGGTTAGGGTTATAATGAAAGTCGTGCTGAGTGTCACGAAAAAAAGGGAAATTCGTGTCCATGTACACGAATCAATAGATTAGGACTATTTCGTGACTATTTCACGAACTGCCTTGAGACTGGGTTGTTATAACATTAAGTTGCCCCTTCATTCAGTGGTCTCCATCTTTACCCGGACGCTGTCCCCATCTAGAGGCCAACATGTGTCGTTACATCAAACTAAGCGCTACGCCAAAACTCAGCTTTGTACGTCATTCCCCTGGAAAGCAGAAAACAGGAAGGAAAACACGAGAACAATTTTAGATCAATAAACATTTATTGTCACACAGGTGTTTACTGGCACTCTCAAGTAATTAAATATACAATCTACAATCCCTTTCATTCTTTTCTGCATTTTAAAATCTTTGCATGCTCATTAAGTTAAGTTAAACTAATTTAACTAACTAACTAACTAACTAACTAACTAACTAACTAACTGACTAACTAACTAACTAACTAACAG
Source organism: Phycis blennoides (assembly GCA_900302315.1). NCBI lineage: Eukaryota > Metazoa > Chordata > Actinopteri > Gadiformes > Phycidae > Phycis > Phycis blennoides. The sequence continues at coordinate 12,657 of OMKI01025797.1, forward strand.
CGTTTAACAAGTGTGTCATCTACCAACATCTGAACAGCAGCTTCTTTGATGTACAAAACGTCATCTAGCTCTTCATCTTTTTAGACCGCCATCCCACCACCGCTGTCCCTCTGTCGCCCCCCGCTGGTCTGACTCTCTCTCCTGCGGTGGGCTTCAGTCTCTCGCCCGGCGCTGGCCCGCGCCTCCGGCAGGAGAAGAGCCGCCTGAGCTGCGTGTTGAACTTCTGGTCGCGCACGCCATAGATGAGCGGGCTGAGGAGGCGCGGCAGGATGTTGGTGAGGACGAAGGAGATGAAGAGGATCAAGGAACGCCGATCGGGCATGGCGGTGATGAGGGGCCGGCACACCAACGGCGACATGTAAGTGAGTATGCTGACGAGCAGCTGGACGGCGTGCAGCAGGATGGTGTTCCTCGCCTTCCGGTCCGACGCCCGGCAGGCGGCGGAGGCGGCGAACAGCACCTTGAGGTAGGTGACGACCAAGGTGAGGCTCACCATGGACAGGAAGAAGACCTGGGTCGGGGGAGCACATCCTCTCATGCATCCCTCCATACACAGAGACAATTTCCCAGCCGGCCGCACGCGCTCCGCACGTTGATGTGCGCGTGCGCGAAAGCTGCATGCTGCCTGTTGCTTTACTCCAACCTTTGCGTTCCCATTTTCTAACTTTTTATTTCCTATTCTTTTTTAAATTCTTATTTCTTTTGCAGAACTATTAAGTAGTCCTGCACTCTTCAAACAATGTTGTTTGAGGAAGTTTTTTTGTCCGTTACTTTCATTGTTTTTATCGATGCCGCCTACACCGGGACATGCTGCCTTTGTTTACTCCGGAGAACAGCTGATCGCACTAATGCCGGCCGGCTTGGTGGCCAGACCAGCGGATTTACCACCCGATCTCTGGAGGAAAACACACCGGGGTTGCAGAGGAGGGAAACAACGCCGCGGGAGAGGGTCGGGACGGGACGGACGTTTGGAAAGGAGGAGATTCAAGCCGTGTCTCCCTTCTATTGTTATGGGGAATGTACAATCCCTTAATAACAAAATGGACGAACTAACGGCGCTAACGCGGAGCCACGCAGTGTACCGGGAATGTAGTCTGATGTGTTTCACCGAGACGTGGCTGCACAGGGACATTACGGACCCAATTGTATCTGTCGATGGCTTCCACACTGTCCGGGCGGACCGGGATTGTACCAAGAGCGGTAAGCAGAAAGGGGGGGGGCTCGCTGTTCTAGTTAACAACAGGTGGTGCAATCCCGGTCACATCAACATTAAAGAACAGCTGTGTAGCCACGATGCCGAAGTGTTGGCCGTTGGTCTTCGTCCATACCACCTCCCTAGGGAGATCCCGCATGTCATCATTGTCATGGTGTACATCCCTCCTACTGCAAACCCAACAGCTGCCTGCGTCACCTTACACACCACCGTCTCCAAATTACAAACCAAACACCCAAGTGCCCTCATCATCATGTCG
>OMKI01025799.1:14104-25453 GCA_900302315.1 Phycis blennoides
GCCCCGCCGGCCGCCCCCCCCCCGGCGGGGGGGCCGGGCCGGGGGGGGGGGGGGGGGCGGGGGGGGGGGGGTGGGGGGGGGGGGGGGCCGGGGAGAGGGGGGGGGGGGGGTGGGGGGGGGGGGGGGGGGGGGGGGGGGGGGGGGGGGGGGGGGGGGCGTGGAAATATCAGGGCTAAAAAAACAACACATGAAACGCGTGTGTGTGTGTGTGTGTGTGTGTGTGTGTGTGTGTGTGTGTGTGTGTGTGTGTGTGTGTGTGTGTGTGGGTGTGGGTGTGGGTGTGTGTGTGTGTGTGGGGGGGGTGATCTATTGCACTCTTCTAAGGACTTTGGGAAGAAGCAGAGACCGACATTGTTCAAGTCTACTACATTAGTCCCTTTATTCCACCACATCTGAATGAGGTCACCGTGGTCCACCCGCCCGCCTGCATAGTCAAGCAGACGCATCGTGTTTATTTTCTCTTTACTTTGAAAGCCTGTCCACATCCTTTTATTTTATTTTTCTTTTTATTTTATTTTTTTTACTTTTGAAGCAGTTCTAGTTGATATTGTGCTCCCCTTTTTAAAATGTGATATATTACATTTGTGAGGAGAACTCGGGTTACTGCCTACTATTAGTCCACACCTGTTACAGAATTATGTGTCCAAATGATACACACTCTTAGGGCAATGCTCATTGCAAGCCGTCTCATCATTCAATCAAATATGTATATAGAGTATAAGAATATATTAATCTTGATATAATTTTTTTGGAATATGGATATGTTTCAAATCAGGTTACTGAAGAATGATACTATGATATGGTGTATGATATGGGGATTGTTATTTTCAAATTTCTATATGGTTATATAAATATGTTGAAAGTGCTAGATGCTAGCACCAAAGGTTCAGAGGACAGGTTATTATACGCAGACAATTGGCTCGTTGGCTCATTGGCAAGGTGCTACTCAAAGGGAGGGCTGTTGTAGAGCTTGTGCTTGATGCCTGTACAAGTTAGGCTCCAGGAGGAGGGGATACTGGCTACAACTCATGGAGAAAAGCTATATGACAGATCATCTTGAGTTATACTTTTGTTTTTCACACTATAAAATGACCAATATATGATATTGGTATGATGCAAGACAATAAGTCAAAATGCTGAAACGTGATCACCTTTTATTTGGAACATTGCTATTGCCATGACTTTCCACAATGCTGATGTCCATTTTGGGAAAGAAATCTACATTTGTATTGTGGACATTCTACAATTTGATTTAATGTTAAATGGCTTTCCATAACTGCCTCTTCAATGTCAAATATATATGTATGGTCAGCTACAAGTCCACAACATTGGTTATGGTAACAGTCCAGCCAATGCTGAGAAGTAGTATGTATGTCCCGTGCATATCTGTCAGTTCTGTAAGACACACGAACACAGTGAGTGTTTCAAAGCATGACCAAATAGAAAAACCTAGCAAAAGAAGAAGGGGTTCCCCCTCTCTTTGCTTTTGCCTTAGAGCACCACATCCTCAGACCCCCCCCCCCCCCACCCCCTCCCTCACACTGCAAAGAGCATCAGTTCACTGCCTACTTAGTATTCAGACACAGCAAACCATAGCCATTGCACAAAATGACAAACCTTGTTACAGGAAGTAAATCGCAAATTGTGTTTGTTTGATCCGTTTGGATCTTATTTCTATGTATAAAAAAAAAAAAATTGTAATTTGGTATCTCACAAAACATTTTTGCCGTGTCTATCATATTCACTTTGTCCCTATAATTCGGGTCTGCTTATAAAGGACCGTTTGATAAGAGTTTTATGAAGCCGTGTGACTCCAGTATATGGGGATCAAGGAAACTAAATCCTTTTTAGGATTTGTAGAGTGTAATGTAAAGTTCATCAGTTCATTGTGTATAGTGTTGTGGCTCTGTGCCTCAACGTTGTTCGTGAAATATCGCAGAATTACACTCTTTATAATACTGTTAACGTGAAGATGTTTTTTCAATCTTCTAAGACAGAATTGCAAAATGGCATATGTCCATTTCTCCTGTTGCTGTTACTAATTGTTTCCTTGTTTGTTCCAATCTTTTTAAAGAATGTAGATTTGCAAATTATAGGGATGCATATTTTGGAGAACATTTTTTTTTTATTTCAAGGTACAAATGTCCTCACAGAATAATAGCTAAAACAATACTTCTCCTTTATACCACATGTAATCCATTAATTGTTTTAACTCATTACATTATTTGTGTATGCATTGTTTCATATGTTTTTATTTATACACATTAGAGATGCTAATAAATTTTATTTTTAAAAGTGTCAAAACACCTGATCTTCTATTTACTGCTTGCCCCTACTGCTCGTGGCTTCACACTTCAATGGCTCCTTCATCACTGCCTTGTCCGGAGTCCTGTCCCTAACGACTTTAATACATTATCAGAGATAGCAGAAATGCAGAACTGCGCAGATCTATTCTTCATGTATTGTCACCTTGTGACAATTCGGTGTTGTTATTGCCTTTTTTTCCGTCAACGTGAACCTGAAACAACACTTGTCCGTTTGGACTTACCGTAGCCTGTAGACGTATGGGTATTGTAGTATCAGAAGTCAGCACATGTGTTTTTTTTTTAGCTCATTCAAGTTACAAAAATGGCAGGACTTGAGCTACTCTCTGACCAGGGATACCGCCTAGATGGAAGAAAAGCAACAGAACTGCGTAAAGTGCAAGCTCGCATGGGCGTATTTGCCCAAGCCGATGGCTCTGCTTACATAGAGCAGGGCAACACGAAAGCCCTCGCTGTTGTGTACGGACCTCATGAGGTAAGTAGTAATGGTTAAGCTAGCAGCATCCGTCTGACGTAGTGGAGACTTCATGAGCTAATGGCTAGCACTTAATACTTTACCTTCTAGAAAACAGGAGTCGCTTACCCCGTTGTATAAAATAATGTCGGCCAAAGATATAAAGCATTGAAAACATGATTTACCCCCCGAATAATTATTACCATTTACCGATTGTTCAAAGATAGCATTACAATAGCGAAAGTGCTGGTGTCACCTGCTGCATGTGACTTGATGCACTTTTTCCCCCTATCATTTGGCACTACATTAAAGATAGAAGTGTGTGAAACTCTATCCTGAGCTCTTTAAAATAGTTATGGATCATTACATGATCCTGTTATACTTTGGTAGGCACTAGGTTAGCGGTGGATAACTTCAGGTAAGGTGGGAAAGACACAAGGTGTTGATCTGCCTTACTTCTATAGCTAGCTGGTATAGGCTTCGGGGTGTTGAGTAGTAACTGGATCCAAACACAACCAACGACAATGGCTGGTTGTTTTTCCTCCACTAGATGCGAGGCTCACGCAGTCGAACCCTCCACGACCGAGCCGTCATCAACTGTCAGTACAGCATGGCCACATTCAGCACCGCGGAGCGGAAGAGGAGACCCCACGGAGACCGCAAGTCTACGGAGATGAGTCTCCACCTCAAGCAGACGTTTGAGGCCGCCGTGATGACCCAGCTCTACCCACGCTCTCAAATTGACATCTACGTTAAGGTTGAAGCGCCATCTTATTTCAGCAGTTCTAACTGTTTACATTGGTTGGCATTGGCATTAAGAGAAGAGAACAGAAGTGATATAACTTGCATTTACTGATGTAAATATTCTGCACGCACGCCAACGCATTAGAACGTAGTATTCACGTCTAACGCGCTTCGAAAATGACTTTCTCTCAACAGGTGCTGCAAGCCGACGGCGGGAACTACAGCGTGTGCGTGAACGCCGCCACGCTGGCGGTCATCGACGCGGGCATCCCCATGCGGGACTATGTGTGCGCCTGCACGGTGGGCTTTGTGGACGAGACGCCGCTGGCCGACCTGTGCTTCGCGGAGGAGAGCGGCAGCTCGCTGGCCCTGGCGCTGCTGCCGCGGGGCGGGCAGATCGCCCTGCTGCAGATGGACGCCAGACTGCACCAGGATCACCTGGAGACCCTGATGGAGGCGGCCATGACCGCCTGCAAAGGGGTGAGCAAAGTGCTGGACGAGGTCGTGCGGCAACATCTCCAGGAAGTGTCGGTGCTCACCGGAGAGTGACGCCCGACGGACGGACGGACGGACAGAGGAGAGGACTTTGAGGCTTGTTTGTTTTTTGGGCCACGTGCCGGGGAAGATATGGGACCTGAGTTACAAGGAATTGCCAAGCATTTCTCATGTTTCATCGTGTATTATGTCAATACGTTTTGTGTTTCCACTTCTACATTATTAAAACATGCTTTATATAAGCATACTTTTGAGTGCCCTGCCTATGTGTTGTAGAAGGGTTTGTAGAGTGTTGTGTGGCATTCAAATGAATTACAAGATTTAAGATTTACATTTCACCTGCCATAATGCCTAGTGTCTCTGGTGTGGGATACATGTGTGTATAATAAGAACCGTGATCTATAGTATTCCATTTTTTACAGCCAATGGTATATTAAAGGCCTTGTTTTGATGGGTTGTCAGGCGCTTCCTCTCTACAGGTGTTTACAGATGGGTCCGGGGACCCTAGCTCAGGTATGTGGGAGCTCTTTTTGTGTTCCCCAGTTGAGTGTGTGCCGTGGAGTCTGATTTAAATGTTTTTTCTGCATTTAATGCTGAACCTATGGTCATAGACTTTGCTCTTGAAGGGTTTGAGAGCTCAGAGAGTGGTCTGGCAGCAACACGCATGGCCCTGAGTTACGTGGTTTAGTAGCCCATTAGGATGTGGTGATGGAGGTGAAGATGCCTTTGCATAGAACACAGAAAGCAGGATGTAGAATAGGATTGTCATGTGCCTGCATGTGCAGTGCACATGCAGAGGTGGTGGGAAACGAAATGGTAGTTGGGGCAGCTGAAGCTGTGCTTCTTGAAGAGGATGTGGGGGTTAGTCATTCCTTTGGGAAAAGCAGATTATGTCCAACATCAACAACATGGAATGGCAGAGAGCGGGATACAAGGAAAAAGAGGTGGGGTTTTCTAAAATCCTGGGAAAAGTAGAGGAACAACCAAAGGGAGGACGTGTTGGAAGAATGGGATTGGGGCACTGTGCTTTAGGAGTTGTGCTACATCTAGTAGAGAAACATCTAGATTGTATGTGTGAAGTATGTGGGGAATCCAAAACAGCCAACACACTATGTTATCTAAATGCGGGCGATATGTACAAATCAGGAAATACATGTTAAAGGCATTAGGAGAAAGTTCGTCACATTTTCCATAAAATCTCTCCTGGGACTAAATCAATCAGAGAATGTATATACAACCTGAAAACAAAGCACAATATCACAATATAAAGTGTCTTCTTTACTTGGGAAATAGGCATATAACGAATATATGATCTTTATTTTTTAATTTTTTCATATATATTGTATCTTTATTTTTTATATTTTGTATCTACACTGAGAAAGAAATCTGATTTCTCTTGATCGACAGTAGGTGGCAATAATACACAATAAGGTGTCCAGTTTTCCAAGAAAAAGGAAAAGAAAAAGGAAGTAAGACACCCTTTGACTGCGCATGAACGGATGCCGGTCCGCCGAAGTAGTGTTCCACCAGGAACAAGGAAGGGGATGAGAAGAAATGCTGCAGCGATTGAAACCGCTCTCGTTCTAGGGTAACTGCAACCCACTATTCGGTAGAAACGGAAAATGTATGTAAATATTGAATATTGATTATCTGTGATGTATTGACAAATTGGCATTTACTATTGGCTGGTAATCGTACACAGCGCCACTCAGCCGATATAGCTTCCACCTTACTACCCAATCGATACGCTGACAATGATAGCCGGTGATATCAACGAAAGCGTACATCCTATTGCCATTAGGCGTAATGTCAACATTATTGTTATTCGTCCTACTTAAAAGTAAATATTTGCTTTGAGTCTGTTGTTGAGGTTGATGTATTCGATGCTCTCCAGATCCTGACGCTGTCAATGCAAGGGGAATTGCAGCACAACGCCATGGGACTACTGTCAGACCCAAATAGAAGGCGTGCCTTAATCGGCATGCTTACCCGCCTCAATGCCCCGATCTGGTGAGATATTACGGTTTTAATTAGACTTAAGGAAACTGTCTTGCACCATAATGTCTTCAACATATACATAATAGGAGTAGGTCTATTTTACAATAATGCACATGTATTGAGAAACATGTGTTTCTCTCCCTTTCTCAGCGTGGTCTGTTATATGGCCGGCGTGGCCTGGTTTATGGGGCTTGCTTTTGAGCCATTTACCTTGCGGACCTACATGTCGGAGAATGCCATGGGTTCCACCATGGTGGAGGAGCGCTTCCCATCGGGTGAGAGAGCGCTCGCCACGGGCAGAGAATTTGCAGCGCATAAAAAAAAAACCGGGTAAGGTTGAACGAGCTTCTGATGGGATATCATATTAGAATGTGGTTGTTGCTCAGCCTCAGCAACTGTAGCTTTAATGGTTCGGGTCCTCCATGTTTCAGAGGCATGCCGGTAGATTGGCTGGTGAGGACCATGCAGTCTCGAGGGCTGGAGGTCTTCACACAGCGCTTCTCCCGCAAGCTCCCCTTCCCAGATGAGGACAAAGAGAGATATGTGAGTATGAGATGTTCTGTTTGTAAGGGGTATGCATTTATGTAAATATAGATGTTGGGATCAACACTGCATACAGAGAGTGCCGCAGTGTCCGTTTGCTGTAATTCGATTGCATTGTCAGTAACTGATCACCGTCTTGTTGTCTCCTCTTCCCCACCTAGATGGTGAAAGGCACTAACGTGTATGGGATCCTGAGGGCCCCCAGGGCCCCTCGCACTGAAGCCTTGGTGCTGAGCGCCCCCTGCAGTCCTGGTAATGAAAACAACCAGGCAGTTGGACTTCTGCTGGGCTTGGCTCAGTACTTCAGGAGTGAGTATATTTAGTTTATTTGAGAGGATGGACAGTGTTTAATGAATACATATGGTATCACCATCACCCTTCATCACCAAGAAGATCAATGATAATACCATTTGGCCCTATTGATATCTGTGCTGTCATTCAAACCCCGGTCAAATCACATTCCTCACGTTTTTCTGCCTTCATTTGATTGATGTATTCACCCTCTTCCTAACCTGACAGATTAATCATGGGGGCCTCAATGCATTGGCCAGCAACACGTCTCAGAGTGGTCTGATTGGTTTACTGTTGTGCGTTTCAATAGGTCAGATTTATTGGGCCAAGGATATCATCTTTCTGGTCAATGAGCATGACCTGATAGGCATGCAGGCCTGGCTGGAAGGCTACCACCACACTAATACTACAGGTAAGCGTGTGTATCTACCAAGCTATTACCTCATTACCACAATAGCCCACTGACTAGTATACCTGGACACTATGTACTGCAGCACTCGAGCTGGGCACAGTTGATGCCCCCCCCCCCCGCTTGCTCTCTCTCCCACACATGCACACACTTCAACACCTTATCTAATCAACGTGGAAAATTCCATTCACCCAACAACGTCATGTCCTCCGTTGACCCAGGTATGGACTGGTCCCCGCTGCAGGGCCGCGGCGGGTCCATCCAGGCTGCCCTGTCCCTGGAGCTCAGCAGTGACGTGGTCACCAGCCTGGACCTGGTGCTGGAGGGGCTCAACGGGCAGCTGCCCAACCTGGACCTGGCCAACCTCTTCTATGCCTTTTGCCAGAAGATCGGGGTCCTCTGCACTATCCAGGGCAAGGTAAACGCACCCTTTAGAAAATGGCAAAGAATAGTTATTTGTCATGACTATCTTAACTAAACTGGGTTTTTACTTAAATCAATAAACATAACATAATACATTTTACCGTATGCATATAAACCTACAATTGTGACTATTGTATACATTGCCATAAAAAAAGAATATACTGTATATGTGTGTCATGTAACATGTTAAACCACTTGCTGACCTCTTGACCTTCATCAATTTTATCAAGGTGCATATACTGTATATCAGCGTTCAGTGGTCAGTTTTGTATTTTTTGTCCGCCTGTTCCAGCTCCCCAGGAACGACTGGGACACCACGTCGGGCTACAGCCACGCCGTCCAGACCATGATGCTGATGGTGCTGAAGCAGGCCAGCGGGCGCCCCTGGGGCGACCACGGCCTCTTCCTGCGCTACCACATCGAGGCGGCCTCCATCAAGGGCGTCAACAGTTTCCGCCAGTACAAGACGGACGCCACCACCATCGGCAGGTGGGCATGCCATCCCCGGACTCCATTACCCGAGTTGTCGTCGGTTGGGTTTGCGTGGGTCTATTTCCGACCACTAGAGGGCAGTCTCTTCAAGTACATCCCCATTAGAGGATGGATACCCGACCCGAGGCCGACGGGCCGGGTCGGGTTCGGACAAATATTTAGAAATTATGATGGGGTTCGGGTCGGGCTCAGTCACCAATGCGGAATTTTAAGTGTTTAATTTACCCGCGCATGTTGCGCAAAAAAAAAAAAGCTTGATGCCTGCTGGGATCAGGTCGAGTTTGATACTGTTCTGTCGGGCCGGGCTCGGACAGAAAATTCCGGCCCGATCCGCACTCTAATCCCAAACAAAAGTGACCTGAAGTCTTACAGGACCACCAGGATCACAGAACGATAGATTTGATTGGCGCCGCTTTTACGGGAGTCTCACGTTTTCTACCCCCCGTCTCTCTCGCCAGGCTGATGGAAGGAATGTACCGGAAGCTGAACAACCTCTTGGAACGCCTCCACCAGTCCTACTTCTTCTACCTCATGCCCTCGCTGTCCCGCTTCGTCTCCATCGGTTACTACATGCCTGCCTTCGGGCTGCTGGCTGTTATCCTTCTGCTTCGTGTATCCTCTTAACCGCCACGTGCTTGTCCTTAACGTTTGGTAATGTGTTTTTGAAGTAGATGGATTTCCAGACTGCCAAAGACTGCTGGATTGAGTTTCTAACTTGTAAACCTTTTTTGTTTTTTAATGTTTATTTAGGATGTCCTCTGTACGTTGTTGATGCATAAGCGAAGGAAAATACCGTTTGAGTTGATGATTTGATGTACAGAAAATGCACACGGCTCATAATGCTGTTGGCTACCTTGACCACTGTCCAGGCCTTAGACCTGTGGGTTCAACTCTCCTCTCCACCCCCCAAGACAATAGAAGGCGGTGTTGAAGTGGTGGTGAGCCAGACCTGTGTTTTTTCCTTCTTCTTTTTAACGCTTCGGAAAGCATTTTAAGACCAGTCTCTCCACTTACGACTGAGAGATGCGTTGTGGCACCTTGTTCTGAATTAATCACCAGCCAATGGCGGATAGATTTGGCCATTTGGGCACGTAATGACAAGAATGCAGGATTACCTATTAATACAAACGCTTGTATTTGTGTTGTCAATGACACGTTTCTACTCTGGTTTCTACTCTGTTTCTTTCATATTTCTCCATTCCGATGTGACCGCGCTGTTCCAGCCGTCCGGTCCGGGGGTGCTGTCCATACTGACGCCCCTGGTCATCAGCCACCTGACGGGCGTGGCCCTGTACACGCTGCCCATCCTCTCCCAGGAGGTGGCCGTGGAGCACTTCCCCGTGTCGGAGACCGAGGCCGTGGTCCTGACCGCCATCGCCATCTACACGGCGGGCCTGGCGCTGCCCCACAACACACACAGGCAGGGGGCTCGCCGGTTACCTGTGATGTGGTGCTCGTTGTCATGTCTATTGTCACGTGTGTGTGTGGAGTGTGGAATGTGATGTTGACCCAACAAATTCATTCAAGTCACTTTGGATACAAAATTAACAATAACAATAATAATAATAATAATACATTTTATTTAAAAGCGCCTTTCGGGTCACTCAAGGACACTGTACAGATAGAATAAATTAAAATCACATGATGAAAATATACATATCACAAGATAAAACAAATCATGGTAAAAAAAAATCGACATAATAAGATAAAATAAAATAAAATAGGACAAGTATAGCAGGAGGTTAGAGGGAGTAGGCCGTCTGGAACAAGTGGGTTTTTAGTCGGGATTTAAAAATGGGGAGAGAGTCACAGTTCCGGAGGTCAGGTGGTAAGGTGTTGCAGAGCTGGGGAGCAGAGCGACTGAAGGCTCTGCCCCCCATTGTGCTGAGGCGGGCACGGGGCACAGAGAGGTGGATGGAGGAGGAGGATCTAAGGGAACGAGTGGGGATGGTGATGTGCAGGAGGTCAGACAGGTAGGGAGGGGCGAGGTTGTGGATGGCCATGTATGTGAACAGGAGGAGTTTGTAAATTATGCGGTGAGTTACAGGGAGCCAGTGGAGGTGCTGGAGGACAGGGGTGATGTGGTGGTATGTGGGAGTCTTTGTGATGATACGGGCGGCAGAGGTTTGGACCAGTTGGAGGTTATGGAGGGTCTTGTGAGGGAGGCCGAAGAGGAGAGAATTGCAATAGTCCAGACGGGAGGTGACGAGGCTGTGAACAAGGATGGCGGTGGTGTGGGGGGTGAGGGAGGGGCGTAGTCTGTTGATATTGCGGAGATGGAAATATGCAGTGCGGGTAATAATGCTGATGTGAGAGTGGAAGGAAAGTGTGCTGTCGAGGATGACACCCAAACTCTTTACCTGGGGGGTAAAGAGTTCAGTGAAACAAAGAGACATGCACAAGTCAACTTTGTTTCATAGCCTAGATGTGGTGGCTGATGTTTGCCTCAAGCTGTAATTTATTATTATTTTTGTATTTATTTTTTATAAAATTTTTGGTGATTTCATCCAACCTTATACAAAGTACATGAGATCAAAGGCCAAATGTACTCTACCACAGCAGCCTTGACCGTGAGCCTCAACCAACCAACCAACCAACTGACTGAGCTGTCATTCCCCCACCGCAGGCTTCTGGCAGGCGAGGGCACGGAGCAGGGCTGGAAGGTGCTGAAGCTGGTGGCCGTGCTCTACCTGGCCGTGCTGCTGGGCTGCACCGCCCTCATCAACTTCTCCCTGGGCTTCATCCTGGCACTCACCCTGGTGCCCGTGGCCGCGTTCATCACGCCCCACGTCCCCAAGTACGTCCCGGGACAACCGCTGTGTGGGAGGCTCGGCAGCACGGCAGTGTTTCTGCTGTGCGGTGGCGTCCCGACTGCGTGCCGTGCTTTGTTGTGTAGTGTTGCTCGTCGTGGTGGTGGTGGTGGTTGTGGAATTGTTAATGGCCACATGGCTGAGCGGGAGCTCACCAGTAGCTTCTGCTAAATTCTACACACTAGTCACGCAATTCATGACAATTAAAAAAAAATAGAATATCAAAGTTACACACAATTACTAGTTGCAGTCTCTAACCAGGAACATTAACCAGGAACAAAGTAGAACAAATATATATTGCATGTTAAGCGTGACCTTACGACCTTACGTGAAAAATGATCGACTAACGGCTCTCTTCACTCTCCC
>OMKI01025799.1:28220-41632 GCA_900302315.1 Phycis blennoides
ACCAGACGTGAGCCGGCCGCCCCGGACCCCCGCCACGTTACAATGCGCTTGCGGTCAAAGGATGCAAAACAAAATGAGTCTGCATGTGTGTGTGTGTGTGTGTGTGTGTGTATGTGTGTGTGTGTATGTGTGTGTGTGTGTGTGTGTGTGCATGCGTGTGTGTGAGACAGTGTAAAAGGGATGAGTGAGATATTGCAGCCATGTTGGTGGGCGGTGGTGGGCGGTCAGCTGCTGGCTACGCCCGGCTCTCCTCGTTCTTCTCGCCTTCCCTTCTCCTGAGGACGGAAGAGAGAGAGAAGAGTTAAAACCACTCAATAATGCCATAATACAAAATATTCAAATGCAGCAATTCTAATCACTGGTGTTACTATTAGAATAGTTAAGCCTGACTTGAAGAGTCAGAGCTAAGGCGTCTAAATGACTTCTAAATAAAACTGAATAAACGCAAGTAGTCTTTGAAAGTGACGACTAAACCAAACTAAGTCTTTTTCATAGATATTCCAAACTGTTTAAGGGTACTTTAACGTGTAGAAGGGTAGGTCCCAATCTTAGTAGAAACATAAATGATACCATCCTGCAGAGGGCACTATGGTGTATTCGCCTATAGTTCCTCATTCGCATTAACATGAAGCAGGGTAGGTCAGGTCTAGCTTGATCCTTTCTTCATGAAGTTCAGTATTCAGTGTCGGATGGTTGCCTCGTGTCTGCAGGCGCCGTGTGCTACACTGCGGCCGCGCTGCCCGTAGCGGCGTAGTTTCACCTCACCGCTAGCTAGCGGCGTAGTTTCACCTCACCGCTAGCTAGCGGCGCAGGGTACGAATGCACACAGCAGCACCTGTTGGATGCGGCTGTGCTTGGGCGTGTCCGGGCGGGCCGCGGCGCAGATCTCACAGCCGGGGCGGGTGGGCTTGTTGATGAAAGTGCACGAGGGACAGGCCCACTCCATCTGAGACGACATGAAAGGGTGTCCTTCAATCCCCGGCTCTCCCCCGTTCATTTACATTTAGGGCATTTAGCAGACGTCCAAAGTGGCTTACAATCGGAACATTTGTGGGGGTTCGACATGTGGACAGTTGGAGGTGGTGGGATCGAACCGCCAACCCTCCGGTTAGCGGACGACCCGCTCAACCCACTGAGCTACTGCCGCCGCCGCCACCGCCGCCTTCGTCATATTACATGCGGCACGCAGGCGGTCGTGTGTACCTGCGTCTTGGTGCTTCTGCTGGGCTTATCGCTCAGCTGCAGGGTCTCCAGGTTGAGGGCCTCTTTGATCTCCGTGGCACGCTCCCCTCCCACAGGCGTCAGCCCTGAACCACGATGGGCCATGAAGTCAGGGTGGGGGAGGAAAAAAAAAAAAAATGAATGGGAAGAGAGGGTAATACTTGTATCGTCACGTTGACTATTTTTCCTTTTAAGAAAACAAACAGAAGCCAGAAAATGCTACGTAATCTTAGCAACATGTACGATGCCATCCTACAGAGGGCGCTATAGTGTATTCACCTATAGTTGATTCACACGTCTATATTCTGTTCTATGGAGCCACTTTCATATTAAAAAAAACAGAAAACAATGGCAGACACTGGCTGACTTGCAGAGCTTGAACCCCAACCCATACATTAAACCACACAAAAAGATACAATCACACTAAAAATATTATATCACAACACACGTATCATATCAGCACTCTTTGTCCTGTCGTCGTACTGTGACTCTTTGTTCTGTCGTCGTACTGTGATTCAATGATCTGACTCCCGTCCCTACTGTACAGTTGGGAGTAGATAACCCAGCATCTTATCAGAGTAAAGTATCGATAGCGCAAGACAGAGAACACCAACGGTCATGGAAACGCAGCACGCTGGGGCACCTGACAGGGCGGCACCGCAGCAACAATGGTTCTTCATCATCACGTGTCCTTCTTTGGATTGGGAGATTACTGATCAGCTCCAAAGGTATGATACATTAACAAAGGAAGCATTACCAATGGACAACTGGGAGAATGAAACGATTGGCCGGGCTTATCAGAGGCCTGCGACAGCCACACAGACACCCGATTTCTACCGTTTTTTTCTGTCGAATGTAGAATTGGAATGATGGAAAGAAAACAAAAAAAAAAAAATATGGCAGAAAAAATGCTTCTAAAAAAATTGGCTACCCTGGGCTGTAAGTCAAGAATCACCCTTAATAATGAATCATACCATACGAATGATACAATATGACAATATGAAAAAACAAAAATTTTTTTTCTGGTGGAACTGCCTCTAACCGAGCAACAGCAGGGCCGCCGTGCAGCGTGCATGCCGGCCTGCGTGTGTGTGTGTGTGTGTGTGTGTGTGTGTGTGCGCGTGCTTGCTTGCGTGCGTGCGTGCGTGCGTGCGTGTGTGCGTGCGCGCGCATCCCCCCCCTCGCTCACCCTGGCCGCTGTGCGTCAGCTTGGAGGGCAGCGTGCTGTAGCCCCTCCAGTCGTGCGGGGGGGGCGCGGGGCAGGGGGGAGGGGGCGGGCCCGGTGGCGGCGCGGCGCTCTCCTGGTCCTGCTGCAGCATGTGGCGGGTGGCGCGGGCCTGCCGGGCCGACACCAGGTAGAGGTAGGCCGTGTCGCCGTCCCTCTGCACGCCGTAGGAGGCCAGCGTCCGCGGCTCCGTGCACAGGCACTGGCCGATGACCCAGCGCTGCACGCGCGGGTGGAAGCCGTACTCCACAAACACCTGCAGGGGGAAGACGGGAGAGACTGAGTGAGGAGGCGCCGTCGGGAATCGGCATTGACGGCGGACACTCTGTGACGACCGTGGCGGGTAGGAGGACGCTGTCCAGGCTACGGTCTAATCTTGGACAATGACTCTCTCACCCTCTCTTTTCCACACTGGCCCAGCGGAGGAGCACCTTCAGCAGAAGACTCCTCTCGCCGAGATGCACCGCAGAGCGACACAGGAACTCATTCCTGCCTGTGGCCATCAAACTATACAACACCTCCCTCAGAGTGTCAGCCATTCCCTCCCTTTATGTGGTCGCTATCACCTTAGTGGTCACTTCATAACTGGACACTCATTAACTCCGCTTACCGCACATGCTATTTCTTTGTGTATGCTATTTAGTTTTAGTTTATAGTGTATGCCTAGATGTATGTATATTTTTGTATATTTATGTATATTGTTACATATGTTTATATTAGATATTTATATTTCAACACGGTACGATACTGTTCTTCATTTCTGCACTGCCTTTTCTTTTCTTTTCCCGGAGTATTGTAACAAATGCAATTTCTCTCAGGGATCATTAAAGTATTTCTTGTCTGTCTGTCTGTCTGTCTGTCTGTCTGTCTGTCTGTCTGTGGACTATTCGGAGTCCACTGCTGCATTCTGATTTGATTTGATTGGTTTTTTCTGTTGTCAATAAAGGATGGGGTGGGCAGAGGAGTTTGAATAGCAAATGATTCCACGTATCGATAACTCGGAACACTGTGACTGTGAACACGACATTAGCCTTCTCACCTGCTGTTTGAGTGCAGCCACGCTCATGTGGGGGAGTACTTTGACCGTGACACAGCAAGACGACGTCATGTCCTCCACGGCCACGGACAAACTGCGGGACAGAAAACGGTGCATTCGGTTCACCTTATTCCCTTATTAGTTTTGTGCTTGTTATACGTTGGCCCGTTCTGCACCCCTCAACCATCCCTCGAAGGAGGGGTCCCACTACTGTGTTCCTTTCCAGATATATTTTCAGGAGAAGGCTTAAAGTTAGAGATCTCAACTCAACCCAAGGTTAAGATTAGGAGTGTGGAATAAATACGTGATCCTGTGAAGCACTTTGAGACTTGACTGAAGGCTAAACAATTCAACGTGACTTGTCCAATGCATGTTTTCAGCCATCAACGGAATATGAAAGACTTGACGTGAAAGACGTTCTCTTTGGACACCCCTCACCTTATCTCTCCATTGGCGTAGCTCTTCTCAGAGAGCTGAATGGACAGAGAGGCTTTCTGGCGAGCCAGGGATGAGGCATGCTGGGAGGCCGACTGCGTGTCGCCCGCTTCGATAGCCCTGGTGAGCTCCAAGCATAGTTCCTCTGAAGAATCAAATATCAAATGATACATGTTAGCGCATGAGGGGGAAAAAAAAAATGTCCACTCAAATGAAGCGGGATATTCTCCTCACCAGTGAGGGGCAACGAGGCTGTGCTCCACTGCTCTATGGCCGCCGCCGTGTGAAGCCTTCGGTCGTCCAATTCATGCGCGGTGATGTTGGCAACTGACCGACAAACGAATGGGAAATTGGGTTGGCTACACTCAGTGACACTCACATAAGGAGGTTAATGGATAGGGGGTGTAATGGAAATATCAACATTGTTTGTTAGAATATTAAGATAGTGGTTGACCCTTTAAAAAGTTTTGCTTTAGAGTCTAATGTCTTTTTTTAGTAAAACGTCGTCTGCAAGACCAAAACAACGTGAACTATACGATGTGTTCCAGGAGATCATCAAAGGACAATAACAAGGCTAGTTACTTACATCCTTACGTCATTACCTCCTATCGAATGGTGACAAGACAATAGTCAATGTGCACAGAGTGAACGATTGCCACCAGTGTCAAAAACATTTGCCTGACTAACTGTATTACAATTCATACAAGCATTTTCACAACAGGGGAGAATTGATGCATGAGATGAGATGATGATGATGATGATGATGATGATATCAGACCTCTGTGTGCCTCTCTTAGCGATGACATCACCACGGTTGCCCACTCCTCCGCCTCGCGGTCGCAGCGGAAGTTGAAGCGGATGCAGTCATGGGGCGGCGTGGCGAGACGCATCTCATGACTGCGAGGCGACTTCACCTCGTACTGCACGGAGCGCAGGTCAAATTCTGTAATGAACTGCACAGAGACCAGGGACACAATAACAACAATGTCATGCCTGCAGTTCAACCTTAATGCAGAGAAGGAATACACAAAATGAATACAAACATACAATAAGCAAATGACTACATTCAGGTGTAATTGTCATGTCTTAAGCAATGACACAATACTTCAATTATTTAGTAGTATCCAAATAATTAACATTAACACAACACACTAACAGACTCAATGGCCCTAATTAGTATAATTGATCTTCGCTATTAGGATGTTAGATTGCCTTGTGTATGTTTTTTTTGGATGGAGGGTATACTTGTTACACTAAACCGACAACTACAGTGTGATGGCACAGATGTCATGATGCACTGTTCACCTAAGTAGAAGGTAACAAACTAGCCACCAGGTGTATTAGTAAACTTACCACACTGCGGTTGCCGCTTGTATCTCGCAGTGCAAGTCGAAACTCCCCTGCCCGACTGGGATCCATACTTAGCTGTAAACGGAGAGCTTCGTTCCCTGCTCCGGGAAGGCAGAGAGGTCTTATTCCCGAATGGCACACAGACACCCGGACCGACATCAAGACGGTGTTGCAGGAAGCCAGAGAAGGCCCACCGTGCATAGCTTGAGACGAGGCAGGCACTGGAGATGCAGCCCAGCCGCCCGAACTCAGTGCCATCTCGATTAGGACAGGTTGTTTATTGATATAGTGACGATATCCAAAGCTATACAACGTAAAATAATGCGTATGTCTCTTTATATGATAAACCTTAGTGCGAATGAATAGTGTTCCATTGTGGACGGGTTATGGTTCTTTCCCTTTGAAACACAAACCATAGCTACCTGGTTAACACGGAGCGAAATAAATCAAAACAGGAAGCACTCCTTGTCCGTCTTTTATTTATCTCCGATGTAGAACACGCGTTACAAAACCTAAATATATATAAACGTATACGTGCCTATAATAATAAACATAATACATATATGTTATATGTATGTTATATGTGTGTATATATGTTATATATAAATATGTGTGTGTGTTATCTTTTATTTTTGTTTTTATTCTATGTTTATTCCAAGTGTATTCTTAGTTCGTGTACAATGTCTACAGTACCTTTATTTTACGTTTATAATAACTTAGAGCTAGGCGGGTCAAATAACTACGGACAATGTATAAGTAACGTTGACTTGTATTCAGCTACGCTGAACGTACGCAACTGACGCAACTAAATGACCTCCACTTACTCTAAACCACGCCCACCGACGTCTCAAACTTTAATTATTTAGTTTGATTGAAAGGTGAAAGCAAAAAGGATCGTGAAAGTAACAAAAAGCAACTCAGAGGTTTATCTTATTCAATGGATGTAGGTTTATTTGGATAACCCCACTTTTTCATCCAATATACTGCAATAGGATCATCTAAGCTGTATCTGTATGATAGCTGCATTATTCCTGGGGGCGCTACTGTAGCAACCTTTGGGGGCCGTACTTCCGGTTGCTACAGTAGTCATTGTAAACAACCAGCCTCACGACTAAAGTATGGTACTCTTCAGCAGTAGTCTACCTGTGTTGCTTTGTTTTGGGTCAACTTAACATTCTCTGACCTGGCGCTAAAAAGCTCAGGGACAACTTGTGCGGTCCGTGGTTGTACAAAGCTTCGCATTTGGCTTGATCAGCAGTGTTTTGAGCATGATCCGCTAACGAAGAGAAAATGCACCTGTCCAAACATATGCGTTACGATTCACGAAGACTTTGTCTTAGGAATCTAAATTAAAAATAAACACCAAAAACTGTAGGCCTACATGTTTGTTCGTATCACTTTGTGAATAAGAAACCGACGGAGGATAACCCACATCCAACTCTGGGATACGATTAACCACCAGAGAGAAAACGTCGACTTGTCAAAAGGATAGAGAACACTTCAGGTAGGCCTAAGGAATTGTAACCTTTCGATACCTGCAGAATAGAAAACATGTATGGCCTTAGCCTAGTGGACAATATCTCTCTCTTTCTATTTTTATTTGTAGCCTACGTAGGGGTGCCTGCATTGCTGATTATTGTAACATGTAGCGTGTGTCATTCTGGGAAGGAGGAGAGGGATGAGACTGATATTATAACCAAGTCTTTCTGTTTAAAAAGCTATGTTTGCCAACTCTAACCTTACCTAACAATAAGTAGCCAATGAATAACTATGCGACAGGCCCTTTTGTAATGTGTTTTAAGGTGAACCTGATGATGTCTTGGACTGGAATGAGGAGCCATGCTCTGCAGTGATGAAGTACACCTGTGATGCTCAAACACAGTGGGCAGACCCTGAGGTTGAGGACCACATGACCCATGTGTTTTTGACTGTTGACTGTCTTGCAAAAAGCAAAAAACACTGACTCAAGAAGTGAATCTTATAGCCATTACTATGCCGATAGGGATCAGGATCAGGGATTATTGTGTTCACCTCAGAGGCGTTCAGAGGTAAACGTAGTGACCGCTATATAACACAAAATTCTGTTTTTCTGGATTACCTGTGTGCTGGAGATGAGGTCATGGGCGATCGTGGGTTCACGGTGAGGAGTTTATGTGAGGAGCGTAAGGTGAACGTAATCATTCCATCATTCACTCACAAAGGCAGTCAGCTCGCCAATGAGCAAGCCACACACACCCGGCGCATTGCACACATAAGGATCCATGTCGAACGGGCAATAAGACGCCTGAAGGTGTTCAGGGTGTTATCCCAATTAACTTGTCCCCCAAAATAGATCAACTATTAAAGATCTGTGCTGCTCTTGTAAACCAGAGAGGAGAATTGATTGCGAGTAATGAGACATAATATGGTGGCAAACACCAACTATTTCATTTCAATCATAGATAGTTCTATAGATACAATTTTTTATATACTGTATACTTTAAAAGTAATGCTTATCATTGACACTGTACATAGCTATTATATATACAACAAATCAATTAAATGTATCAACAATTAAATTATTTAACAAATCACATTTCGATACTGGCTCTTTTTTGTGTAAGATTGTGATACTGTTGGCAGAGCTTGATCTTCTTGGCTAAAAATGAATCTGCCAATTTTGGTAACGTGTGTGAAATAAAATGTTTTGAGGTGATGAAGTTGTGTATCTATTTGTTGTATGGAATGTCCAACTCAAGGTGCAAGGTTCTATGCACATCATTGTTAGCTGAACCTGGGGAAATATACATAGAAAAATGACCATGATGTTTTGTTGTAGGTTAACAAATATTTGTCGTTACATAGTCAACACTTAGTAGTAGTACCCATTCGGTTCATTGGGCAATATGATGTACTGCCCATCATTCGTCAGATGTCACTGTTTGGTCGAGAAAATAAATCAGTAAGGCTCATTCTTAGTGGACATTTGATTTCAAGAACCTGTGTGGAATCTATAATGCCATCTGGGCTGGCCCCTAACCATGGTTGGCTAGGACACACCACCAGACCTCTCCTCTCTACTTTGTGACCTTTAGCCTCCACGGCCTGTATAGCCTGGTGTTCAGTGTCTCGTCCATGTCTAGTGGCTGTGTTACCAGTGAAAGTGGGGAAGAGATTGTCTGCCAAGAATTGGTCTGCCAAAATAACACAAAATGTCCACAAATGTTAGATATAATATATATAATATAATAATTTTTTCAAGCACACTATACACTAAACTAACACCATCAACAAATATGCCTGTAGTAGTAGTTTGTAGTAGTAGTAGTTGTAGTTTGAGCAAACTTTGCAACAGGAAACAGGAACAGGAAACAGGATTTGCCAAAGGAGATCTGGCCTCAACCGATGTGGTGTGTTTGCCCTGGCATATGTTTTTTGAAAGCAGTTCAAATATATTGGCTGAGAAAATATAGTAGCAGAAAAATAGTCCTGTGGCCGGCACGCGCCACTGTGGCAACTTTGGTCGCCTTCCGATTGCAAAGTTCCCTCCACTCTATGCCCTAATTCCTAGTTACTGTGCAGAGTACAGAAGTCAAGGGGTATTCGTCAGTGTAAGTGTAACGTCACACTTTGATTACTGGAAAACCTGAGGGGGAACCCGGCGATGATGCTGCTTGATGGGCGGGCCTCTCCTGTTGGTATACTGTGAGAAACAGAAGTGGTACCCAAAATCTGAACCGCTTTTTGAGAACCGTAAACCGCGTGGTGGCCGGGGCTAAGCAGTCAGATAGGCGAATTGGTGTTGCGATGCACTGCGTGTGTCAAAGAACATGCCAATGCTAGAGAGCCTCTCATGCCCTCAGAGTTGCCCGACAGACCATGGCAGAAGCTAGGGGCTGCTTTGTTCACACTGAAAAATTACAATTACCTGCTGGTTGTGGACCATTTTTCTAGGTATGTCGAAATTGCCCAGCTGAGCCCAACGAGGAGCACATAGTGCACCTCAAGTCAATGTTTGCGAGGCACGGTATACCTGAGACTTTAGTCACTGACAATGGGCCACAGTTCTCAGGTGCTCACATGTCATCCTTTGCAGCAGAGTATGAATTTGAGCATGTGACGAGCAGCCCGAGGTACCCTCAAAGCAACGGCGAGGCCGAGCGCGCCATCCAAACCATAAAGAACCTGTTGAAGAAAGCAGCAGACCCCTACCGAGCTCTGCTGGCCTACAGGAGCACACCTCTGAGCAATGGCAGCCTAGCCCAGCTGCTCATGGGGCGCCGTCTGCGCACCACGGTGCAGGCTTTTCCAGCCATGTTAGATCCTGCCATCCCGGACCTGCATTCAGTCCAGTGCATGGAAAGAGTGAAGAGATGGATGGATGCGAGCAATTACGACCGCCAACACAGAGCGAGAAATCTTTCCGACCTGGCACCAGGAGATCTGGTGTGGATTACAGACACAAAGACTACAGGTACTGTGACACACCCAGATCCTACCTGGTCAGCGGAACTGGATCACAAGGCACTATTAGGAGGAATCGTTGCCACCTTGTGCCTATGCCAGCAGACAACAGTGGTAAGACACAAGAACAAGTGGTGGAGTAGACCTGCAGGACACTCCAAAAGACACTGATCCGGTGTCACCTGGGAGACCTCAGGGCACTCCACAACCCGTCACAACCAGGTCTGGCAGACCTGTCATGAAGCCAGATCGACTAGACCTGTGAGAACGGAAATACTGAAATGGAAAACATGTGAAAGAATATGTGAAAGAAAAAATGAAAAAAAGAGAAATGTAACAAAATGTGTTTGTGATACAGGTTGAGACGTTAACTAAAAGTTAGGTCAGGAGTAATGGGGAAGTTCATGTTGTGTGGAGGATGTTTGACATGTTTCTGGTCTTGTGTGAGGTTAAATAGCTTAACAGGCCTTCATGAGTTCGTATGTCATTAAAAGAATGGCCTCAGACATAAGTTCATGTAGTTGTAAGACTGTCCAGAATATTCTGAAAAGAAAAGTGTTTCAATAACCAATACACTGTATAGTGATTTCAGTAAGAATTGCAGTTCATGCAAACCTGTTGTGAAAATGTAGGTTACAGTGTATTGCTGCTAAGAAAGGGAGATGTGGTGTGATCTGAATATACAGATGTGTATGTTGGACACTAGAGGGGGTACTACTGATTATCTGGGCAGCAATGTATGCGAGGGGGGGTCATTGTCTGGAGTGAGCTGGCAGTAAAGTTATGTTAACTTTAGCTCCGTGCAGTCTTGTCTTTATTCACTACCATTGCAAAGAACCCAACACAACAGCAGGCGACTGCATCAACTTCAACGACGAGCACATACCCGACTCGCCCTTCATCGTCCCCGTGGCCACGCTGTCTGACGACGCCCGCCGCCTCACCATCACCAGCCTGCAGGTTCCACCCCGCCAGTGACGTGCAGTCAGGGGAGGCATGTGAGAAATCATGAGAAAAAAATAACGATAACATCAAATAAATATTAATACTTGATGGAATTTATTTTATAACACACTGATCTGTGTTATAAATGTATTTTCTGCTTGATTTCAATCATTTTAAACATTTTCTTAAGTAAAAATTGCTGAATTTCCCGATCAAATACAGGCAGAGGCCCGAATAGCGGCAGCGACGAGCCTCACCTCTGAACGCGCAGTCCCTTATAAACTGCTGTTTATGAGGGAACTGTTGCGTGGCGCGTGTTTTTCAGCACGTCACCAACGAAATGTTTGCAGAAAATTTTTGGGTGGTGACGGGTAACGGGACAAAAATATATTGTATGTGTGTGCTGTGTGACATAATTTTTACCTGCTGATCGGACAAAAAACTGCAGAGAAAAGTCAAAAGGTGAGGCAGACCAGTACTCTGCCGCACCCAGAAGGGGGCATACGTGAGCCGGTAGGTTATGCAGATTTGGAGTATCTGTGCAGAGTTGAAAGGTCAAATCGGGTGAGGAAAGACAGAGATAGTAGTAGAGATGAGTGTAGTTTCTGTCGTTAAAAAGACCAGGCCAAATGGAGAATATAATCCTAGAAATAGATCCCAGGAAACAATTGAAGAAGTGTGGAAGGTAGTTGTAGTGTGTGAACAAGAAGGAGGGCCAGATTTACAGCCAATACATATTACAAAGGCAAAGGAGAAGGAAATAGGGAAGATAAATCACGCTAGATTCATGGGGAATGGTAGGCTTTTGATCTTTGCCAACTCAGAGGAACAACAAAATAACATTTTGAAGAAAAAAAACACTTAACAAACTTAAGATAACTTCACACATCCCAGGAGCAGCAGCTAGAGCAGCTAGAGCAAGAGGGGTCATAACAGGGTTACCATCATCAGTTTCCATGGAAGAGATCAAGGAGAATCTGGCGAGATATGCAATAGTTGATGCTAAACGTCTGATGAAAGGGAAGGAGAAAATTGAAAGCATGTCCATTTTATTATATTTCCAGAAAGACTTGCCAACTAGAGTTCAAATGGGCTACATGTCCTACATTGTTCGAGAATACATTCCACCTCCATTAAGGTGTTTTAAATGCCAAAGATTTGGTCAGCGGGTCAATGCAGAGGTAAACTAAGATGTGCTAAATGTGGTGGAGAACATGAGTATGGCAAATGTGGGAAGGATGATGTATTGAAATGCTGTAATTGTGGAAGTCAGCATAGTGCTATGGAGCACTATGCTGGAGGTAGGTACGTATGGAGGTTGTGAGAAACAAAGGGAGGCTAAGGGAGTATACAAAATCAAGGTTACATACAAGGTATCTTATGCTGATGCTATAAAGAAAATCGTGAAAGATAAGAGAGATCTCTCTGCTCCCCTCTCTGCTACACCAGAACAATCTGCATGGAGACAATATGACGACAGGCTAAGAACAAGATTAAATTCGCAGGTCCCTTTAAAGGAGAATCTTCAACATATCAGCCGGTATAGTCCTACATGCTATATCCTACTATATGCTGATGATGCTGTCATTTGGAGAAGGGGGCGTAATATTTCATATGTTACTGATAAAATACAGAAGGATATTTTATCAGTAATCAGATACATCCTAGAACAATGGGGAGTGGATTGGGGTTTTAAATTCTTTGTTCAAAAATCACAAGTCGTATATTTTACAAGAAAGAAAGTTCCAGAAAATCATAAAGTAATACTATATAAGCAGCCACTTGAAAGAGGAGTGAAATATAAATACTTAGGAATGTGGTTAGATGGTAAACTTACATGGAAACATCACATTGATCACATGGAAACAAAATGCAAAAAGGTGTTAAATGTAATGAGAATGGTCTCTGGTCTTTGCTGGGAAGCAGATAGACTATGTTGAATATGTTCAAAGCCCTGACAAGATCTACTATTGACTATGGTTGTATAGTATATAGTTCAGCTTGTAAAACATCTCTCCTGAAGCTTGAGAGAATACAATGTAAGGCCCTTAGAATAGCTTTAGGAGCTATGAAAACAACTCCTACAAGTGCTCTGCTGGTGGAATTAGAGGAAACCCCACTCAGTTTAAGGCATAGGAAACTTTCTTTAACGTATTGGGTTAGACTGCAGGGAAGTGTTAACAATCCAGCAACATCAGTACTTCATGATTGCTGAGAGTAGAAAGAAATCAAAGGGATTTGGATGGAACATTGATGATGCTGGAGATCAGTATGGACTAAAAGATCTAAATGTCAGCCCTGCATTAGCGATGAGTAGTGTTTCTCCATGGATTCTTCCTGTTCATGATGTAAATATAGATCTACTTGAAGAAAAGAAAGATCATCCAGATCAGCAAAGCTTTGCAATAATTTGTAAAAACTATTTGAGGTCTTCATATCATGGATACATACAAATATACACAGATGGATCAAAAGATATACAAAATGGCCATTGTGGCATATATATATATTCCAGAATTCGACCAAACATATGGATACAGATTGAGCAATTTCTTATCAGTATACTCAGTTGAAATGACTGGAATAATAACTGCTTTGAGATGGATTGAGGAAGTTCAACCCCTTAAGTCAGTCATATGTACTGATTCAATGGCAGTCTTACAAAGCCTTTTATCAGGAAATTCAATAAGAGAAGACAGACTGCTACAAGACTGTTTTGAACGCACCAACTGGGACGTGTTTCGAGTTGCGTCAGAA
>OMKI01025804.1:0-11908 GCA_900302315.1 Phycis blennoides
AAACCCACCCACCCACCCACCCCAGCCTCCTGATTCAGGAAGGTTCCTCTGTGGAGGAACGGTGAGGCGCAGGCATTATTGTGTCAGATATGGCAGTTGGGAGAATTCCTGAGCATAATTGTAGTCTTGGTGTTTATGTTGTCTGCCTTTTAGATGTGGGTGTCACGTTACAGACACCCACATTGCAGAAATAAGAAAGCTTATATCATTTTTAGCGGGGGGTGGGGGGGTTGCATAACTTCGTTTGATATGTGCATTTTAATTAAGTGAATATGATGATAAGCACCTCATGGTTGGTGATCTCCTTGCTTGCTTTCTCTTAGTTTTTTTTCTTCTCTCAGATTCAAGAGTTTTTTTAATATTTTTTTTATTTGAGTTATTCCCAACTCTCAAATATGAATTAAAGATGCATGTATTCACGCTTGGAAGGAAAGAGTGAGCCATATCTGCGTAATTGTGTCTCCTTTGGTGTGAGACGGCGTGTGCCTTGGAGAGGTAGCCAGCAGATTTGAGTGTTTACCCGTCTTCAAAGAGTGGAGCTATTTGGGGACTTCACTCGGGGAACACCGAGGCTTGTTTCAGCCAGGTACTGGGAGCGGACTCCGCCCTGGCGGACGTTGTAGCCGTGCCATCGCGAAACCACGCGAGGATTCACGGAGGAGATACAATCTTGAATGCGAAAAAAGGGCTATGAATCAAAAACGTTGTTTTGTATTTTGTACTCTCACTCCTGAAACCAATAAACTTCCTGCACTCTCCCCCCCGCCCCCCCCACAAATATGGGCTTCTGCAGAAACTCCAGAACATTGTGTCGGACTTCAGATCAGCCTTTGAATTCCCCAGTGTGCAGACGCTTGAGTGGGTCTCACGTGCCGCCGTCACATGCACCGCGCGGGGCGAAATATAAAACTCTTTTATCCTCTGAAGCATTCGAGGGAGGCCACGGCCATCTTATTTTTGATGATAGACCCTTCGTATGCAGTCTTCACATGAGAGCGGTGGAAAGCGGCGGTGGGACGGTGTCTTTGTTGTTTGTTTGGGGGAGCCCCGCCCTCCGTCTCTTTTTAACTCGCACATTTCACCAAGGGTGAAGTTTGTGGCCAGACCAGCTACAGTCTCACAATACAATCACGGCTCGTTACGGGGCCTCTCTGTCTGCCCTGCAGAGGAAACGTAATCAACTCTGGCACTCTGCGTCTGTAGGAGTACGTGCCGGGGATTTTGGTGTGCACAATGATGCAACATGTGGCAGCCTGATCATTTTGACTAAGATTTGGTAATATTGAATATGAGTAATTATGAGTCACGTTGTAATTATAGTAATGGTGCAGATGATTTGCCTACTGCATTTGGCGGGCACACTCATCTGAAAATAATTTGTGTGCAGTCCAATGTTATGCTTGAAACAATGTTATGTTCAGTGCGTCGTGGACTCTTGATGAATCAGTTCACACACAGTTTACTGTGCACTCTGGCTGCCATGGTTACTGGCCACCACCAATAGCTTACTTCTTATTTTATTAGCCCTCATTCTTCAGAAATGACATGACAAGCCGGATCATAATAAAGCTGCGTCTGGTCTCAAAGTTGACTTGAATTTATTTCTTTATTATCGCGGGGCTGTCGGTGTCAAACATTCTTGATGCTCTTCCAGTGTTGGCGCGAGTGTTTGTAAGCAGAAGCACTTTTAACACGGTGAAAAAGGCCCTGCCAAAGTGGCTGCACAGACACCGCTCTTGTGTGTCTCGTGTTTGTAAATGTCACTCATTACCAAATATTTATATGTCATGGAACCATTTAGTGAATACCTCAACGGAGAGGTGAATACGGGCATGTGGAAGTACACTGATCTGATTGACTGTGAGCCCGGCCCCCGCTGCCCTACTTTCAGCCACCAGGAAACCAATGCCACTCGATGTAACTTTTAAAAGCATCGCCCCGGTGATCAATACGGCCCGCGTGTAGACCGAGCGACTGGTTCAAGGTTTGCCAGTTTGCGTGCGTGTTTTTGTGCGTGCGTGTGGAGATGCAGGTTTCCAGCTGCTGTCTGACCATCAGCCAGCTGCTCCTTTGCAGATAAGCCCATTTCTAATCCATCATTCGACCTGGTGCTTGGAAGCAGTCTTGTCCCTTTTTTTTTTTAAAACCCGAATTACACATAGTGGGACACAGTGCAAGATGTCAGCTTGTTAGTGTTCATTCTGGGCTTTGTTCATTGTATGTACTTTGTACACAGGAACGAAGCAGCCGCATATAAAATAAAACGAGTGTAAAAACTGCTGGATGAGGGGTGACCTTGAATCTCGGGCGATTTGTGTCTCTGATGGAAAGACATTTAGTCGCATCACTTCATTGTTTGATAACCTCTTTCTTTAAAGGCCTGGGCACTATCCAGTCATTCTGGCGTGGAGATTCTGGCGCCATTCATTCTTTTCTAAGCAGACCACATTCTAGCCCAAAGTATAGGAGTATACACAATATCAGGGAGGAAGAATCTTCTACAGTTTGGTGAAAGTGATGCTCTCCGTCAGTACCCTGTAGTGCATTTCGCTGTATTGCGAAGTGGATGGTACTGCTTTTGTTGTATATGCTGAAAGCATCAGTCACACGTATACATATTGTATGTAACAGATATGTTACCAGTCCCTCTGTCAACGTGGGTTATGCCATGATTGGATATGAACGCTGTGCATATTCACATCCAATCAACAGAGCTCTGTTGATTTCAGAGATGTGTTATGTTAATTATGGTTATATTGGTCTATATTATAGCACAGAAGGCTATTTCTGTGTCAAATTGAATGCAGATGCCATGAACGGGCACGCACATTCTCTTTTTACGGCGAAAAGTTAATTTGTTGGTCGAGGCGGTCGGCCGTTTAGCGGAGGCGCTGCCCATCGCCTGGCGTGTGGGAAACCGTGCCACGCCATTTGGTTTTGAGCGTAAAGGTTCACAAAGGTTCCAAAGTCACATATGATTGGACGACGGGTATGACCTGACCCGTTCAGATTCGACTATGGAAAATCAGTGGAGGACACCCCGAGTAGAGGCACAGAGAAGTCCCTTTCTAATTGACTTAAATGACGGAACAATGAAAAGAGGCTTTTGTTTTTGTCCGCCGCTGAAAATATACTGTTGTTGTGGCGTAATTCCCAGCATGCACTGCTCTGCATTAACTTCCCGTGGCATTCATTCTGATGACACGTACTGTCCATTGAAACGGAGCGATTACCATTTCTGCCACTGCGTTTATTACACGGCCACATCATCACAAACCCTTCTGGTTCCGCCTCCTGTGATTAACGACATCACCCATCTCTCTATCGGAGACTAACGAGGCTTACAACCCAGAAAAAGAATGCAGGTTTGAATATTGTACATGTTGAAGAGCATTTTTCTCGTGTTATTCAAGGAGTGGCTGTCAGAGCAAAACAAAATATTCCAGTGGAATTTAGTCATACACCCTATTATGTTAAGATGACCGCCGAACTGCGAGCTGAAGACAAACTTGTCACTTCTCCTTCGTGGCGTTGTGCTGCAAGCTGCACCACTAACGAGCCCAGTCCTCTGCATCCAAGACTAGTTATTTGATGAACGTCTCATCAAAGCATCAAGCACTGTCAGGTCTGTTCAATATGTTTCTATCATAATATTTGACTATCTGATTGTACTTCTCATCAGCTTAATTATAGTCGAGCTTAATTATAGTCCACCCATTCAACTGCCGCCCGCCTCCCCCTCTAGTCTTCCTCTCCCCCCCACCTGGCCTCTGTACATGCCCCCAGGTCCTGATCTGCAGGCTGACTCTTGAAAAGGCTGGGCTGTGTGTTTCCCGGTCTGCCCGGCTCCTCTGCTCACCCGACTCGTTTCAAAAGGGCCCTGGAACCACACATCCTGTGCGGTGTTGTGCGGGGGTTGGATTGAAGGGTGGCACAAAGAGATTTGGGTGGTGGGATGGATGGAAATGAAACAGGTTCCTATGCTCTTGGTGGATGGTTCCCCCTGTGGGATTCCCCCCCCCCCATGTGTTCTGTGCCTGTCTGAAGTTTGCCTTTACACTCTGCCAGCATTCATTCATCAGTATGAGGTTGGCGGTGGCTTCCTATCATTGTGTGTGGCATGCGTGTTGTTTGGCGTCGTGCTTTTTAAGTAGGTGGCATCCATCACGCTCTCTGTTGAAATGACGACAGAGAGAAATAATGATTTGCTGTAAGTGAATGCCCCCCACCCAGCCACTCACAAGCAGAATTTGTTTTGTCATGGCTGTGTTTTCAAAGTCAATGCTATGACATAATATCCCTTATATTCACAAACGATGTATTGATGATAATAAATATTGAGCCGATGCGGCACGTTAGTCACAGGTCAAGTCTTCTGGTGTTGTTGGTTCATTAAATACACTACTGGATGACTTGTGAGGAATGTATAATCACCCCCTTGTGTGTTTCCCGTTGCCGGGCTCCCTGTTATAATTCGGGGAAATCACGAGAGGATCCATCCATTAAAATAACACAAGACGATCCCTGTCTTTCCGAAGAGTCTTAAGGGGACGTGCGTTCATGGAGATGGAGTACGTAATACGAGACTTGGGGGAGACCTCTGATTGGTTTAACTGTGCTTCCGAGCCGGTCGGCTATTCGTATGTTCGCAAGCAATGGCTCCCTGTCTCTCCACGGCGAACCCTGCTCATAAAGGCTTCATTCGCTGCAGCACAATGCGTGAGCGTGTTCCTTTTGTTACTGTCCTTTTCCACAGCCGTGCCCCCCCCTTTATTTAAATGGTGTGTACAGTCATTTCAGTGGCACCGAAAGTCACAAGCAAGGAGTTAAAAAAACCAAAAGACACATCGGAGTCCAAGCCCACCCTTCCCCTCCCCTTGGTGAGCGGGATTAGGCCTGTGTCCAATTAAGCCTCAGTCCCCGTTGTGGGCCACATTTTTATGAATAAACACACGAGTCTTTCCGTCAAACCGAGGACATATTTGAGTGGACGCAGAGCTATGCTTTGTGCAGAGCCTGAAGAGATGTGTGGGGGGACTCTGCACACTGTGAATGCAGTCATGAGCCGTCTCATCTTCTCTTTCCGCCCCGGCCCCATGGTGCCACAGCGTACCCGCCCCTGGGAACACGCTGTCCACCACCGCCGTGTGCAGGGATACTCTGGGTGGTTATCGACCGCGGGACCCCACTCACCGCCCGGCACGTGCCTCTGAAACGGCCCGGATCACCGCAAAAACGGTACAGCATTCTCTCCCCCGCCCCCCCCCCCCCCCCCTGAAGGCAGCAGCCCCCCCCCGGACAAGGCCAATGTCAAAGGACACAGAAAGACTGATGTTGCGGAGCGAGACAGGACGGCAAAGCCAAGTGAGGAAGAAAGGACAGTAAAGCGTCGAGATGAAAGGTGAAGGAGCCAACAAGGTGGTGACAAGGCGGTTCAAATTCAACACGTACAGTGACAACAAGTCTTAAATGCGGGGGGGGGGGGGGAGCCAAACGGCCGGCCAGTGAGACGCACAAACCATAGAATAGAACAGACGAGTGAGAGAAACGTCCAGAAAAAAACTGAGACAAACTGTCAACACACAGGCAGAGGAAAGGCCAGGGGTATGTGTGTGCTCTGTGAGGCCTGTCGGAGGATGCTGACCAGGCACGGTCTCGGGAAGTGGATGACTCTGCTCACAGCTCAACTTGAATACTGTCAAAAGAATGGCCAGCGTGGCCCATATCGCTTTGATCAAATAGGACCTGTCTCCCTATTTTGACTTGGGTAAGCGTTCGACCGCAAGCAGATAAACGGCTGTAAGAACAATGCTTTCAACAACGGGAAAACTGAGTCTACATGTTTTTTTGCCCTCTTTTTGAGATATCCTTTTCCCTTAATGACTCATTGGCCAGGCTGTTGTCCTCGCCTTTATTGTCGTTTTTTTTTTTTCTGCCCCATTTTGAACGAAAGACGCAGATACTCAAAGAATCTCTGCAAACCGTAAACAGAGTTCAGGGTAGAGACGGTTCAGACACGCCATGTGTTTACTTTGCAGACCAGTGTTCTGAACGTGCAGGCTGCTTGAAGCTCCTGCACCGCGGCGACACGTGGTTCTCATGTACCGCCTTCGTGGAGCGTCTCTCCGTGTGCCTCCACATGTTTCCAGTCGGCGGCGACCACAGAATATTTTTCATTGTATCGCCGTTGCCCCTAACAAATGAGTCCCAACTGCACACTGCGCTGCTAGCTTGCCCGGACAAGCCTATGTCCCCGGGTTAGCTTACCAGTAAAAGAGAGGGAGAGAGAGAGGTGGTCTGACATGACATATGAGCAGTATTCTCTTTATCCCTCCCTTCAAAACCCTCAAACAAAAAGTACAAAGGGCGTTTGAACGCTACAAGGCAGGAGTGTCCGTTTTCACCGGCAGAAATTGCGAGAAAGATCCGAGGTGCGTTGACACAGTAATTCCTCCGAAACAACAAATCGAGTTGAATGGCAGATTACAGACACTGTACTCTCCCCCTTTCTTTAAAACAAAGCAAACAAGAGTTTGGCGTGTTTTTTAAATGAGTGATCTGAACTGGAAAATGTGAGCCTGCATTATGTGTCCGATGTGTAATGTAACAGTTGGTCTAAGAGGTCAGCGAATCCCGCTTTCCCTTGTCCCTTGTCACACACACACACCAGGGCGTTGTGTTAAATCACGTTTATATATCGCGCTCTTATTTTCAGTGCAAATAAACCGCGGCGCGCACGCACACACGGCGAGTGTTGTACAAGTGTCCCGAGGAAGCGAGGCACAAGGGTGTCCAGATCAAACAGGTATTCATCTGCAGCTGAACAAACAGCCGCCCTCTCTAAAGCCCCGAATACTTAGTACCTCAATTCGGCTTCTACTGACCCACAGCCCTGTTTGGGTTGGAGCCTGGCAGTGGCCCTTGCAGGCCATCACACTGACACCGCTGATTGATGCCCCCCCCACCATCCAGCCCAGGGGTTCTCGGCTGTTGGATGGTTGCCCTGGCAACTGTGGTTCTTTCTTTTTTTTTTTTTCTTCTTTTGCAAATGGGCCGCTTGGCCGGGCTGTTATTGAAATTAAACATTTGAGTTATTCATTGGGGGTGAGGAGTGATTGATTTGCAGAGTACAGCAGAGGTGATTGTTAGTCTCCCACCCCCCCCACTCCCCCCCTCAAGTAGAGTCTGCTTCTGACATCGGTTTCCTATTGTGTATATTGTGTTGGAGTGTGTTCATATATTTTCTGGTTTGGAAGTAACCGATGACTAAGCATACTTGTATCGTAGGCAAAAAAATTTACTGCCCTAGGTGTCTCCTCCCACAAGTCTATTGAGCCGGAAGCCAAAAACGTGTAATGCTACGGCACAATTTCAGGAACTATGCCTATTTGTGTGGGTCCGTGTAGCCAACGCGGACAGCCCTGTGTTTCCCTCTCGGTATGAGCTTGTGTTGTGCACATGGCGTCAAGAACGTGAATATTTTGGTTTGTGCCCCCGTTGCTACGTTTTGTGCTTGTATTTTCTCTGCGAGTCAATGTGCCTTTCCTTCCTCCAGAGTAAGACCAAAAAAATAATAATAACATTCGTTGATTGAGGCACACAAGGCTTATATTTACGTTTTTCCTGCACACCTGTCCCACGGAGTCGGTAACAGAGCAAGTCATTGATGACCGTGGTAGCAGGATGAAGACCAGAGTATGGAGATGCCATCACAACACCTGCTCGAAGACGTTGGTAGTTTCTTGCTCATTTGCTGTTTCCCAGTGGGCCTGTTACCGCTCCCTGGGGGGGAGTGAGGGTCTCATGTATTTTGTGTTGAACATTGGTCACTTCAGCGATTTACATGAACCTTCATGAAGACTTTAACTCTCAAAAGATGCCTGCAACAGGCATGTTTATCCACATATTTCGACGGCTCTGTTTTGGCCACCGTTTAATGCCTGTTTTTGATATTTTCTGAAATGATGTGGCACTCAAGCCCAAGGCAATTCCACTTGTTTTTGAATGGCCTTCACACACGCACACACCTTGACTCCTCCTCAGCGACTCGCACCATTGCGTCAGACGATGGACCACGACGGGCCGATGACAGAGACCGGACTGTGTTGACATCACGCTGCCCCACGATGACTCCCCTGAATCTGTATCCACTCCCCACGTTGGTCTGCTGTGTCAACAAAACAAAAGAAGGATGTCCAGCTCCTCGTCTCGTGTTTGTCTCTTTACAAAACTGCGATACTCAAAGAGCCTCGAGGGGATGCACAGAGAGACTCGTCTGTGTGCGTAAGCATACATTGTGCACCTTGTGACGCGCCAGTGTGTGAACAGTGGTTTCGGTAATTAGGGATGCAGATGCGTCGTCTCGCTGGCCCCGCGGGGTCGCACACGGAAGCAAACGCAGGTGAAAAGGGTCACCCGTACGGTCAACACGAACCACGGCAGCTCCAGATGAACTGGGAACCAACTTTCACAGCCCGCGCCGCTTCCAACCAACGTTCTCGCACTCGTCATTTTGTGTTGTCAATTCGTCACGAGCACGGAGAAACCTTATGAGGCCTTTGCACAGTTTATGCAAAAGAAAAGGAAAAAAAAACGATGAGGTATGTCCTTGCTTCACTGTGCTCAACATCACAAATAAGTCGGCTTCCTCCATTAGCGCTACAAAAATTTGAACTATTGCTGTGTTATACAATGTTCTACATTCTCTGGTTTTAAATCACAACTGAAAGCATGGCTGAAGCATAACCAAGCATGTGACCGGTAACTCATGCACATTTTCATTTGTATGCTGATAACACATGCAAAAACGCCTTTATTATTGTTCAGAATACCCTACAGAATACACTGCTTAAGTGGAAACCCATTGTTAATGCAGATAAGACCAAGCTTATCTTGTTCACCGACTTCAGGAATGTTAATATGGACATATTGCCTCACAGTTACTGTATCTGTGCCGGAAGGCCTTGATCTTTTATACATGCATACCTCTGCTCATGGTCAGATGTGTTGTATTATCAGGCCGTTCCCGGTCTGCCCCCATACGACTTGTATGGCCTCATCCCGCAGAGAAGTGCCGAATAATAGTTGTTGCGTTGTCAGGACCTTTTTATGCTTCCTGTCCCAAATGCCCGTATGGAAATTTAAAACATTTGTGTATTCTGCACCACTTGGTGTGGAATATGTTGCAGAGGAGCAGTCAGGTTCTGGTATCTCGTCTTGAGATTTGTTAGGTGGTTTTGGTGAAGAAACCATGAACATTTATTCCCAGTTCCTTTCCTAATAACCAATGTATTCCAATCACCAGTCTAGTTTAGTTCTCATTGACAGCTGCAATCAAACACATCTGGGCCTTTTTCCAGTGGTACTTAAGTTTGTGTAA
This sequence comes from Phycis blennoides, assembly GCA_900302315.1. NCBI lineage: Eukaryota > Metazoa > Chordata > Actinopteri > Gadiformes > Phycidae > Phycis > Phycis blennoides. The sequence continues at coordinate 9,380 of OMKI01025804.1, forward strand.
AAGAGTGTTTGTTCATGATGTGTACATTAAGAGTGTGAATATTAACAATTCACACATTTCCTTGCTTATTTTATCATTCCGTTAATCAAAAATGAAAGTGACCCTTCACTCACTGGTATGCAAACGCGTTCCAGTTGTAGTTGAATGCATGCACTCTGCAGAAATATGAATAGCCCATTACTAATGGCCTTTGATGCTATTTTATCCATATTGTATCCACCCACAACTGTCCCAGTCTCAGTGCCTGGAGAAGTAGCAGATGGTGATGGCAGGGTCCAGTGCTGTGTCGTCCACTCCAGTTGCTGCCTGCTGCTGCTGCTGCTGCTGCTGCTAAACCTTTCTGAGCAGCCACAATAGACGGTGTGCAGAGGTTTGGATCTCCACCATAGGATACTCAGGCAAATTGCAGTTGCGCGCGTCGGATATCAATTTGCTAACGAATGGGTGGCATGGGTAACTCGAACGGGCAGCAATCTGCTCTCATAGGGAAAGGTCTGTGGATGCGTGACAGCGGTCTAGTCGGTTCAGTTTCCACAGAAGCCCAGAACGTCCCTTAAGAGGTCAACAATGTGGGTCGGTATAGCCTCTCTGCTGACGGGGCAGTTTGTGTCACAATAGAACAGCCCTATCTAGCAAATGAAAAGTGATTCTGGGTTGCAACTTTGGACATATTTGCCCGCGTGAATGGTTATGCGAAGAGAGTTTTGTGTGGCCTTCAAAGGAGCGGCTGGACAACGTCCAAGCGGGAACAAAGGGGCTTTGGTTCCAACTGATTACCACAAAGACCGAGTGGCGCTCCGGCATTGTTCAGTACAGCCACAGTGTCCGCTGGTCAGCTGGTGGGCTGGCTTTATGGACCTGCCCAGTCCCGTACGCACGTATGGCTGTTCTGGTGTAGAACTCCAAACCATAATATCAACCGAAAATCAATTTAGAGCATCAAAGTAGCGACGCTGACTGCACTGTTGGGGTTATGTCACGCTGTCATGGAAAATCTATAGTTTTTCTGTGTGGTTGATTTTTAGGAGGTTTTCCTGGACTGGTGCGGCATGGCTGGAGCTAAAGGAGGAGGCTGGCTACAGACCTGCTGGTCGTAAGATGAGCAGGGTGTCCTTCCACCGCCCATTATAGTTCCTGCCACCCATTACAGTTCGCCCAACCTCACAGAAGCACACGTCGCCTTCTTCGGACGTCACGCATCTCGACAACGCTCGACTCCCTACTTTGACTATTGTGTGTTCGGGGCTCTCTTTACCAGAGAGGAGACTGCCGTAAGCACACATTCAAATTGGACTCTACACCTACCGTGTGCTTTGTTGCGTTTAGGAGCCTCATCTGACCCAGACACACGCATCTCGTGAAGAAATTGCCACGGCAACACTCACCGGCTTCCGGCGGCTAATTGTGCACATGTGCTCTGACGCTCGCTCAATTTTGCGGCGCAATACGAAGGGCCTTGATGCCATAATCCTTCCACACACATCCACTGGCACCTGGCCATACAGATGAGCTCACGAGAAAGGAATACATGTCACGTAAAGTAATGACAGGTGTGTGTGTGTGTGTGTGTGTGTGTGTGTGTGTGTGTGTGTGTGTGTGTGTGTGTGTGTGTGTGTGTGTGTGTGTGTGTGTGTGTGTGTGTGTGTGTGTGTGTGTGTGTGTGTGTGTGTGTGTGTGTGTGTGTGTGCGCGACTGAGTCATGTTTACTTTTACTGCCTCGGAGTCCTGTGAAAGAAAAGCCTCGTTTGGGAAGTTGGGAAGTGCCGCGATGTTCTCTGACAAGTAACTTTTCCCGTTGCTTGAGCTTGGCACTCCAGTGTCTGTCCGGCTTCTGCCTTTGGAATATGAATGATTTAATGAGTTTCCATGTGCAGCCATGGATGTAATTGTGTTAAATGATCCGGCCAGCCCCTTGTGTAAATGCAACGCCGGCCTTGCTTTAATCCCCACATCCTCATTGACTAGACGGAGACTGCCGCAATTAAAGTTCAAGGTTTTGCCCTTAAAGACCAGGTACACTTAATAGCTCTCCGGCTCCGGTAAAAGCCTACCCTTGGCCGTCCCTTAACTCGTCTAATATAAAACTCTTACAAAGAACTTGACAAGCTACTTCCATCCCGTTTCTCTGCATTACCCTCCTCTCTCTTTAGAGTTGTTGTTGTTGTTGTGTGTATATTGACAGTATATTACAGTGTCGTCTGTCTTGGGTTAGTGAGGTTGAGAGTATTGTTTGCTTGCCATCTATCAAGATTAAGCATTGCGGAAACCTTCCCCCACTTGTTGCACTGAGGGTTGTTCTTCCGGAGTGCCAGAGGCAAAGGGACCGCCGCTCGGGAATTGCAGAAACCCAATCAACAATCTTTAATAGACCTCGTCTAAATTGTTAAGTTATTGAGATTGTGGGTTGGGTTGGGTTTTAATGCTGACTAATGTTACCGGGTCCCATTGTAATCCACTTTTACACCAGGAACAGAATCGGGCGCACACACGCACTCATACACACACACACGCACACACACAGCGCTAAAT
>OMKI01025805.1:7564-19450 GCA_900302315.1 Phycis blennoides
CTGTTTGTGAATAGTTGGTTGATATTGTAAATTTACATCTGAATACATTAAATAAAAGGGTTTTAGAATCAATAGTGGTGTGTACTTTATTTGTAATTAATTTCCCACAACATTTAGCATTGTCTCTTTATTGAAGGTGATCGATCATAATTATTTGGGAAAAATCTGTAAAATAACAGTATTTTCCTGCAGAACTTTAAGGATTGTCCCTTTATTGAAAATGATTGATCATAATTATTTGGGAAAAATCTGTAAAATAACGGTATTTTCCTGCAGAACTTTAAGGATTGTCCCTTTATTGAAGGTGATTGATCATAATTATTTGGGAAAAATCTGTAAAATAACGGTATTTTCCTGCAGAACTGTAAGGATTGTCCCTTTATTGAAAGTGATTAATCATAATTATTTGGGAAAGATCTGTAAAATAACGGTATTTTCATGCAGAACTTTAAGGATTGTCCCTTTATTGAAGGTGATTGATCATAATTATTTGGGAAAAATCTGTAAAATAACAGTATTTTCATGCAGAACTGTAAGGATTGTCCCTTTATTGAAGGTGATTAATCATAATTATTTGGGAAAAATCTGTAAAATAACGGTATTTTCCCGCAGAACTTTTAGGATTGTCCCTTTATTGAAAATTATTAATCGTAATTATTTGGGAAAAAAATGTAAAATAACAATATTTTTCTGTAAAAAATTTAATGAAATTTTCTGTAAATTTAATGTTTTTGCACATTATTTGAATTACGGTATTTTACTTTAATTTTACGGTTTTTGTTTGGCAGCCGTAGCTGCCAGTCATTGACCGTTTTTTTACGGGTTTTTTTCTTACAGTGTTGGTAACACTTAACAATAGGGGTACATTAATTAAACCATTTATTTACATTAGTATATGCGGTGATCAGCATTATTAGATAGCATTAGTTTGGGGTTTAGGGAAAGGGTTGTGTTAGGTATACCAGTTAGGATTAGGGTTAATCCTAACTCTTAATTATAAAATAATGTATACAATGATGCCTTAGTTAACATCAACACCATTAAACCATGAACACCATTAGTAAATGATTCCTAGACCATTACAACATGGTTATTTAACTGTAAATGTATGATTATTACTGTATTAACGCTTCTTCAATTTACTGTTAATTAATGTTGTTACCATTGACTCTAATCAGACCAACGTATCAAGGACAGTGAATGAACGAGTGAAGTCAGCCTTTGTGTGTGTGTGTATGTGTGTGTGTGTGTGCATATATAAAATGACATCTGTGTGTGCTTCTGAAAGGTGTTTATTTATTCAACTCTGCCGCCCGTATCATCACAAAGACTCCCACATACCACCACATCACCCCTGTCCTCCAGCACCTCCACTGGCTCCCTGTAACTCACCGCATCATTTACAAACTCCTCCTGTTCACATACATGGCCATCCACAACCTCGCCCCTCCCTACCTGTCTGACCTCCTGCACATCACCATCCCCACTCGTTCCCTTAGATCCTCCTCCTCCATCCACCTCTCTGTGCCCCGTGCCCGCCTCAGCACAATGGGGGGCAGAGCCTTCAGTCGCTCTGCTCCCCAGCTCTGGAACTCCTTACCACCTGACCTCCGGAACTGTGACTCTCTCCCCATTTTTAAATCCCGACTAAAAACCCACTTGTTCCAGACGGCCTACTCCCTCTAACCTCCTGCTATACTTGTCCTATTTTATTTTTATTTTATCTTATTATGTCGATATTTTTTACCATGATTTGTTTTATCTTGTAATATGTATATTTCATTATGTGATTTTAATTTATTCTATCTGTACAGAGTCCTTGAGTGACCTGAAAGGCGCTTTTAAATAAAATGTATTATTACTATTATTATTTAAAGAAGCCCATGAGTGTGTGCAGAGTGTATTTCTGTCAATATTACAAAGAGTGATGGGAAATGTAATGTACTTATCTTTCAATCAATCACAGGTTTGTTCTTGTTGCCATGCCTACTGACTAATCTATGACTGAATCAGTGTTCATGCATTTGTCGTGATTTGATTACAAAATGACTGATGATGAAAAAATAACGTATTTAAACTAAAATGATTTGATCTCGTAAAAGAAGGCATCTATTTAAACATACTTTTCAGACATTTTGTGTATTTTCGATGAAGTTATTATCTACGTTGTTTATATTAACTCTAATAATATATCCAATAACATATCCTTGCTCTCTCAAGCCCATGAATGACAAAGAATGAGACCCCCCCCAATGGCCCCCCGTCTCCACACATGCCTGCGAGGACCACCATGCCGTCCACCGAGAGCCCTCCTGAGTGCTGGTCCAGTACCACAGGAGCAAACCAGCCATGCCTGATTACAAGGTGAACACCACTGTTCAGTACTCTCTTTTCACTTTCACTTTTCCCAAAGGTCAAAGGATAGCATCACGGTGTGGCTAAAGATTACGACTCACAGAGGGAAAAGGACAGCTTGTACTTCTCACTCTGGGAGCACCTGTAAACAAAGGTGTAGGACACTTTAAAACCGTGTGGGTGTGTTTTTCTAGGTGAATATGTGGGTCATTTGATTAAAATTTGATCTGTTCAACTGACGAATGTCACACTTCATATCGCTATACTTTCTGAATGTGCCATCTAGATAATATATTACATAGATAATATATACATTTTCCATAAATAGTTAATCAGAGGATTTGTTGTGCTCAGCTTTCACCCTGTGTTCCATGACATGACAAGGGCAATCATTTTGGTAGCAATTGCTTAAAGTTACAGATATACCTTGTCTCACTGGCACACAAATCTACAGTTGTACACAGTGTGTGAAATTTATGAATAAGTAATAAACAATGTCAACCTAACTAGTGTTTTCTATGCCAATGCTGCTTATGAATATATATACTGTAAACCACTGAAAACCTGCAGTAAGTTGATTTATAACTATTTAGTAAATCTAAGTACGTAATACTCGAGTACGATGATGACTTACACTCAAGCAATATATAATGACGCCTCAAATAGCTGCTCTTCCACCCAGGCTACGCTAACGACCATCAAGCTATCGCTGCTTCATTGCGGCTAGCAGGGTTAAGTGTTGCCACGGCATCCACGGCGGTCACGCACACTTTCACCCGTTGATCTTGTGATTGACAGGGAAGATGCTAACACGCTACAAGACACACACACACCTCCCCGCCCCCACCATCGTCTTTAGCTGTAATCGCCTGTTCATTTATTTATTCCCCCCCTACACACACACACACACCCACACACACACACACACACACACACAAGTAATAAATGAGCAACATGCAGTGATGTGATTGGACGATTAGGAGATAGATTAGCGTGCACCTTCTCCTGCGACATCAGCCCATTAAACACTATCAATAAGCAAAGTTAATTAATTAGCGGGTCTTCTCTAACAAGCCTTTGCCAATCGTTACAATTGACTTGCCGCACGTTTGTGTGGGGACTGACCAGGACTTGCGCCAGCAGCCCGGATATCCAGTGTGTCTGAGGTTTACGAGTGTGCGTGTGTGTGTGGATGTGTGTGTGTGGTTGTGTGTGTGTGTGTGTGTGTGTGTGTGTGTGAGTTTTTGCTTGTAAGGCTATTGTTTGTGCGCACGTGCATGTGCGTGTTACTATTTATTTTGGGTGTGCCTTAATGTGTTTGTGTATTTGTGTGTGAGAGTACTTGTACTCAAGGGTAGTGTGTATGTATGTGTATGTGTGTGTGTATAGGTGTGTGTGTGTGTGTGTGTGTGTGTGCGCGTGTGTGTGTGTGTGTGTGTGTGTGTGTGTGTGTGTGTGTGTGTGTGTGTGTGTGTGTGTGTGTGTGTGTGTGTGTGTGTGTGTGTGTGTGTGTGTGTGTGTGTGTGTGTGTGTGTGTGTGTGTGTGTGTGTGTGTGTGTGTGTGTGTGTGTGTGTGTGTGTGCGTGTGTGAATGAGTGAGTGCGTGAGGAGAGAGAGAGAGATAGCAAAATGACGTGCGTGTGTGTCTGCGTGCGTTGGTGTATTGCAAAGCCTACACAGATACGTGAGGTGCGTAGCGTCACAGATAATAATAGCACCGTGTGGCTGCAACACTTTGCACTGTAAGAGTGCGTGAGCCTTGTCCATTAAGACGGTTATGACGTAATTCCTCTCTTGTTCATATTCATACTTTCTCCACCCACACAGGCCTCTCTAATGCTGACGTGCGCTTGTTCCCATCTGAGCCGAACATCATTTATGGATGGCGGAGGGGAGGGGAGGACCACTACTCCTGGGACATAAGCACCTACTCAAATCCCGGTGGAGGTTCTCGACCGGGGACCGGCTACGCCCAGCGCAGAGTGGTTTTGCACTCGCGTCACAGCCAACTTGGGCCAGAAGCGTTTTGAATAGAAAATGTTTTTGTAAAGTGTTCATTTATGTGTCAGGGTGTGAATGCGTGTGTCAGTGTGCCTTGTGTGTTTGTTTGAATAATTGCGCCTTTTGTGAGATTGTATCTGATTCTTTGGACACGTGCCACTAATGAGCATGTAGGGGTCAGCAAAACCTTTTATGAGGTTTGACAGTGTTTGTAACCCTGCACGTAAGCCCATAGTGCTTGTACATCAGAATGCATTTTGGGAATATTGGTCGGCGATACCGCCATTTTGAGGGGAGTTGTACTGTAAAATCCAAAGTCAATGTAAACATACTGTTACCAAGGCCATGTCTCACGTGAGAAATGCTGTGGCAGTTTCAAACTCAACAATGTCTCCTTATACTGATGATAATTTCATGACTCATCACTAAACAATAACCATAAGAAAATGACCAACACAATAACTAACATTCCTATGCGCCTATGCTTCCAAAATGGAGGCGGTCATTGCACGTGACACCACAATGGACAAGCCTCATACAGGCAAAGCTAAGCCCCAGGGGGGTGGGGGGCTTTCACGAAAGAGGATGCCCTTGTTTTGTTATTCTTCACATTTTTGCTAGGAAGACAGCTTGGCCAGAATGCTAGTTGTTCCTAGAACCGATTTCTTAAATATGAGTGTTTTACGGCAAACCTCCATTTACAGTAAACCTCCTCTTAATCACAGACGATAGCAGCTATCCTTCCACAGCTCTCCTCTAATCCTCTATTCTTAATCTGTCTCCCTTATCTCTCTCACCCTCACACTCGCTCTCCTTTTGACTTCCTCCTCCTATTTGCCCTTCCCTCTCTGTCTTCTTATCTGTCCCTCCCTCTCTCTGTCTCTGTCTCTCTCTCTCTCTCTCTCTCTCTCTCTCTCTCTCTCTCTCTCTCTCTCTCTCCATCTCTCTCTATTCTAGTCTCTAGTCTCTTTCAATCCCCTTAACATTCCAAATAGCAAGCCGCTATTTGATTTGCCATAAAGAAACCCTTCACAATCAAGCAATATCCTAAATAGCAATTATTTCATCTCACGTCATATGATAATAAGAAAATGCTAAATCAGTCAAAAGGATTATGGACATGGTTTCAAATATCAGAAAAGTATGGTGATTTTGCATTGAATTTGGTCAAACACAGACTTCATGGATCTCATAATTTCATTGGCAAAATGTCTTCCAGCTTTCTTGCTAAACAATATATGCTGGCCTAGTATAGTATACACTGTTAAAATATGCTGTTATTTTAAGTGATGTATAGTACAGTGAATACAGACACAGGTAAGTGACCAGCATTGTAGGGATTAGGTACTGTGCTCTCAGATGGTTACAGGTACGGAGCAACGAGGCACCCCTTTACTCTGCCACTAAAATGCCACAAAACAAGTCTACCAAGCATTTCAAACATCTCGTTTATTGTGCTTGTGCTGGGACCCAGGTTATTTATGGAGGATCAACTAGGTTTACCTAGGGTCAGGTGTGTCTGTGTACTGGGAGCTCTCTTTCCCCACTGCAGCATGAAGACTGGAGAAATGGTCTGCTGGTTGCTGTCTATGCACTGGGAGCTTATAAGGTCTTTGTAGCAAGGTAACCGCTACGTAAAGTAAAGTATTGAGCAGGTAGGTGTCTAATCCCTGGACGTCCTCTGTGGTCAATACAGCATGGTGGCTGAAGTAACAGTCTACTGGTGTCTATGCCCTGGGTGCTCCTGGTGTCAGTGGAGCAGGGTAGGTGGAGTAGCTTTGAACCGGGATCTCTCTGGTTGTTTTAATAGTTCTCCAGGGAGTTTGGGACCCTCCAGATCTAGATGGACAGGTGGCAGAGCTACACTTCACAGAGCCACTCTATGGGGCTGCTGTGTAGTTTGGTGCGCGCACACACACACACACACACCCGTCACTGTGATTTGCTACAGTGGTGAACTGTGCATAATGCTGTTGAAGGCAGACACATGGTGACTAATTAGATAAGGTCTCTGGCTGGCAGTAGTCATTGAAGGGTTTAGAAAGCTTCTTGCAACTTGGATTACCTTGGATTCACTCGGATTGCAATCCAAGTTACAACGACTTAGATTGGAGTGGAAATATTGTTGTATAAAAGTTACATTCCATTACCTCCATTCCATCACATTCCATCCATCTGTCATCCCTCCATCCATCATCCTCCCATCATTCCATCCACTACATTGAAGCTGTTGATTCACTTCCCCTGCAGTGCAGTGGAGGTCTGGACTGTATCTGTGCCCACTACAGGAATAATACAAGGGAGCACCCAGACATGTAATATATATTTCAACCATTTGACTTTCCTGGAGTTCATACCAAGCAGACAACTTTTTTTGTCTCCAGCCATGTTGGTTTGTAGACAAATAACAGAAGTTGGCGCAGAATTAGAATACATTCTGCACTCTCGACTCAAACCCTTTAAATAAAACAGTTCACTCTGGCCAAGTGAAGGTACAAAAAAATACATCTTTTTCTGGCTCTGACTAATGGCTGGACTATAAAACCCCACGGCTCCACACACTCACTGGAAGTGCTCCACCCTGCGTCCTACATCATCCCAGCACTGTATTCAAACGGCCCCAGACATACTGTATATATCCACAATGACCATGGCAGCTGCTACTTCAACATCATCCAGTCATCAAACGTGGAGGTGGACGTATGGGAGCTTTAGTACAGCTGCTGTGTGTGAGAGGGCCCCCCTGCCCCAGATGGAGCCTGAAACGTATAGGGATCGCAATGAAACAAAAGACGGCCATCCCTATACGTGTATTACAAATGTGCCTGTAAGTGTCGGCCTTTAAGTGTGGTTTCATTGCGGTCCCAATATTAATATCATTTTTTGTGTTGTTCTTTTTTTTTTTTTTTTCCCCAAGTTCGTTTATTAATTTCAGGACAAGAATACAAAAGCAGTTAAAATATATGTATAAAAATGTTTCCTTTTTTTTTTTCCTTACATACACAAAATAAAATAAACAACAACAAATCAAATCAAACCAAAACACTTGCAACCCTCCACAGTCAGTAATGAGGATTAAATACAAAAACACAGACACATATACATTATCCAAATTCAGCAAAACATTACAATAGGCAGACACCCAACAGAGTACAAAATACCACATATGGCCAGGTTTAGGCCAGTCTAGTCTTAGTCAGGAATATGTGAAAAACTAGTACTCTCAAAATATAGAAAAACTGGGCCCCATACTTTTTGAGGAGAACTCCTTGTAGAAAGTCAATTTTTTTCCAGTTGAAGGAAATAAAGAACATCCGCCAACCAGCGTGCGTGACAGCGAGCGTTAACTTCCATTTAGTCAAAATTAGTCTTCTCGCTAATAAGGTGAGAAAGGCAATAACATCTCTATTAGATTGTGATAGGGAAGGTACAAAGGAGGAGACACCAAACAAAGCGGTGAGAGCATTCTGCTCAATCCTCTCTTCAACTATGTCTGAAATAGTTTTAAAAATGTCCGTCCAGTAGTTACACAGAGATGGGCAGAGCCATAACATATGAATTAGATTGGCTGGGGTTTGCTTACATCTATCGCATTCTGGAGATACATCTTTGTAGATCTTAGCTAGCCTCTCTTTGGTGTAATACGTACGGGTGTTATTCTTTATGCAGAGCTCAACTCTGTGCTCTAACTATTTTTCCATTCACTTCAAGGCTAAAATATTTGCTTTGTGTAGTTTGTGCTCCCTGGACGTCCTAAACGCCGTGGCTTCATTCGGCTGCACCACTGCCCTGATGGGAGTGGACAGTCATTGGTCACCCACTTGACGACGGAGCCAGGAGGCGCCCACTCAATCAGCATGAAGGAACAGAAGGAAATCGATGGACTGAAATCACGTGAGATTGCAATGGATTTCATAGAAAACATTTTCTGATCACCTATGCAGGTACAGAAGAAGTGAAGTAATTAGAAGTAAATACTGGATTTCTGTGTCACTTAAGTAAAAATCCTTGTTTTAGCGTTTGCTGCCAAGATATCTTCTAAGAAAAGCATTCACATCGAAGGGTCTTCGAGGTGAGAAGGATGTAGGTGGTTGGTAACTGAGTCTCATATTTACAGTTTACAGTTCCACGTCTCCTGTACATGACGTTGTTAATAAGCCATGTTTAAGAAGGAATACTCAGAATCAAGGAGAGATGTGGGGGAATAGCCATGAGCTGAATATTTTAGCATGAGATGAGGTAGCAGCCCATTTCTTAAGGAACAAGGTATAATGGTACAGTAATGAACCATAGATAGATGCAGTAATAAGCATTAACTGCAGTTAAAACAGTTCATTAACAATTGGTCTAGTTATAATTTCATAATGGTGTTCAGGGTAACGAAGGTGTTACTTTATGCATTATTCAATAGGGTTAGGGTTAAGCCTAACCCTATTAAATAATGTCTACATGAATACCTTAGTAAACATGAACATTGCTACCTTAGTTAACAAGAATACCATTAGTTACACAAACACCATGCACCAAGTAATCACTACTAGACAATTAGTTAACTGCTGATAAACTGTTGTTGTATAACTATTGTAACTGTTAATTATAAGTTAATTCCCATTACTGCATTAACTAATGTTACTTAATGGTTCATTATTTTACCCTTATTACCCTTACCCTTATATATGAGTGTAACGACCCTTCTTAAATGCATAGTAGTACGGCAGATCAATAATGTGTAAGCATTGCTCAATATTGGCCGTTTCCATTTCACTGCGCACAGATAGAGTCAGCACAGCCATGCATATTCATCAGACACCACCAGCTAAAGAAAATTCTGATGTGTCAAACTGAAACAAATCCATAAATCATGAACATTAGGTTGCATGCAATATTACAATTTATTATTATTTTTGAGACGGTGACAGATGCCACAGACACAGATAGCTCGTCCCACAAAACAGACTTTAGATTAACATCTAAAAGTCTCATGGCAGAGCTGGTGAAAGGTTCGTGGTTGAGTGGGTCCCTACTGGAAACAACCCGACCAGTGGAACCAAAACAAATGTAACATGGCTGACCATTAATCCAGGATCCTGAGGAGGAGTGAAACGTACAACTAAAGCCTCGTCTTCCCACTGTCCGTATCTGTCCTCAGCAAACAGCAAATACAAATTCGGCCAGCAAGTGTGTTGAATAGTTTAAAATCAAACCAGAGTAGCAGTTTATATGGTTAATATCAAACCAATGGGAATTTGGCCAGATGCAGACATCCACACATTTATATTGTCTGGATAAAATGACTGCAAAGCACTGATCTCTGGTTTAAGGAACTCAACTGGAAAATAAACTTCTTAATTCAACCATAATTACTCCTATTGGCTACCTCCACTGGCTTCTAATTGATTCCAGGTCAGAATTTAAGGTGCGGCAGGAATTAGCATTATCCTACCTGAAGGACCTTATTATTCTTTATCGTCCTTCTTGGTGCCTCTGGTCTACAGGAGCTGGCCTACTACCAATTCCAAAAGTTAAAAAGAAATCAGCAGGAAGCAGAGCAGTCTCTTATTGTGTGCCCTATCTGTGTCTGCACCTGCAATCAGGGAAGCTGACGCTGCTGAAAATGTTAAATCCAAACTTAAATCTTTAGGCTCTCATTTGGCTCCTAAATTGCTTATGACCCAGGCCCACTTGGCAAATGTTAAAGTGGGTCTGAATTGGGCAGTGCATACTATACGAGTGGTCTGGACGATCAGTCTGGCCTTGCCTTCGGGTCGGTGGTCAACACTAGCTGACTGGGCATCTGCGGGGCTCCACCCATGAAGACGACCAGATTCTCTGCTTTCTTTCCTCTTTGTTCTCTGAAATCCAGCAAAATCTTGTAGCAACATGTCCTCTAACGTGGGCATGAATGAGGTCCACAAGGTATATCTGCATAATAGCTGCTGGGCTTTTTTCAACACCTCTCTAATAAGCACCGTAGTCAGTTCTACTGAAACAAATGGTGTTTCAAGCCTGCGTTTTGCAGGTTTAGTCAAAATTAATTGTTGCTCTGTTAAATTGTTTATCAGCAGTTCAAGCTATTTAAAATGACAAGGAAGAAAATCATGAGTTAATGCATTTGAATCAATATATCTGAGTCCTCTGTTACGAGGAATGGTTTGTTTCTTCCCATTGGCTGTTAGCCACCGTGTTTGCCTGTTAATTGGGGTGGCAGTAGCTCAGTGGGTAGAGCAGGTGGACAGAGCGGGTCGTCCACTAACCGTAGGGTCGGCGGTTTGATCCCCCACCTCCAACTGTCCACATGTTAAACCCCACAAATGTACTGATTGTAAGTCGCTTTGGACCAAAGCGCCTGCTAAATGCCACTTTAATTGCCACCCTCCCGACTCACTGGGGTTTGGCAAAGTCATGTGTCTTGAGATCCCCAAACACCAAACGACAATACATCCATGTGTTAGCCAGCCCTCGCTTACCGCTGTCGCCGGTAGGTCGTACAAAAGATGGTCCCTGCATATTCCCTGGCCCATCTGACCGTAATGCTGTCTGTCTCAGGGTGTTGCTCTGATCCTGAATGGATGCCTGGCCACCCCTGACGCCTACCAGCTTGCTCACCAGCAAACACCCCATTACAATGGACAATACTAGTTTTACGTTTTTTAAGCATTATTTGCTTGTGATACTACTATGTATGTATATATTATACCCTTTGCATTCCTAACCATCCCTTTGAGGAGTCTTTTCACGAGTTCTTTCTTCAGGAGTAGGGTTAGGGATGTCATTAATATTTGGCCTGCATCGCCCTTTGAGAATGTAACTGTAATTAAGGGCTATTCAATTGATTTGACTTGCATTGACTTGGCTTCTTACATCTGTATGTGAAGCAGCATTATGGATTTATTTGAAATATATTCACTTTGGATATCCTTTCGCCGTTGGGCAGAAAAGTGTGACTTCATTTAAATAGCAAGTTCTCGTGCTCGTTAAATATCTCAGCCTGTTCTTATGATCAATATTTTAATGAATGAAGTGAAACCCCTGACTTTGTTCCAGGCACCCCATTGGCAGATATGCTTAATATTCTGCACTATGACAGGGTATCCAGCTAGCTTTGGGCTACTACACACTGACACACAGCAAGCCCTTTAGCACAATAGCACAGCAGTATAAACAATTCATGACAGGTGGTCCCACTAGAATATATGAGCTGCTGCTGCTAACGCATGATGCTAATAGGATGAGAAAAGAAATGTTTTGGTGCATTGTTTTAACTTTTAGATTGTTTTTAATCATTTCACTTGGTTGATGATACTGTTGAAACGATTTTTCCGTGAATCTAATTGATCGCTGTTGTAAAAGGTAATGAAATGAATCCATTCAATCCATTCACCAAACTGCCACGTCATGCTAGCCTGGCTAGTACACTGATCATGGACTTAGCCTGGTGTCTGGCAGATCTCCTCTGGTTTTGTTGCCATATTGAGCAGATAAAGAGCATGTTGGATCCAAGCGCATGCCCGCCTCAGCACAATGGGGGGC
>OMKI01025849.1:0-13182 GCA_900302315.1 Phycis blennoides
CGGGGGGGGGGGGGGGGGGGAAGACATTTCAAGCATGATTCCTGTGAATAATGAATGTGGACACGAACTACCATCATAAACCTTTATGTACTCTACTAGGGATGATGTACTTTTAGAAATGTTTGTAAAAAAAGGGCCAATGACGCAGACATAGAATATGTAGAACTCATGAAAGCCTCTGAGAATCTGCATAGTAATGTTATGGCGCCATCTTGTGGGCCCTTGTGGGACTTCCCACAAGCGGAGTTCTAGGGATGCTCAGATTACCTCTTCTTTGCCAACACAGATATTCATGAACCACTACAGGCTGGTAGCAATATTCTTTGTAATAACCTCACGGTGTCATCATCAACAGTGGCAGTTTGCAAACAGACACAGCCGAGACAGACTATATGTATACCTTTTTTTTTTCATGAGATGGCCCAAAAGAATAGTGGGCCATTTTCAAGCCACCTTCTAGCGATGTTACACGTTTCCAGGCGGTTGGCTGATTTATCGGCGCATCCCCATCACTTACATTGGTCAGAAACATCAGTCACACCCGGGGTTTGGTAGAACAAGGAATACACTACTACGTAGTCCTCACCACTTGAGTTGCGTTGGGTGGAGGCCTCTGCTCTGGGGCACGGCCTTCCTCTCTGGCCTTCACCGACTGGAGGATGGCGAAGATGTTCTTGGAGAAGTTCTGCAAGTGAAGAGATAAATCACATCTCCGGACAGCGTGCTCCACCAAGTTGGCCCCGCAGTGGTGGAACGAGCTCCCTGCCAATGTCAGGACTGCAGAGTCACTCCCCATCTTCTGGAAGAGACTCAAGACCCACTTGTTCAGAGTTCACCTGAACCCTGCATAACATCCTTCCTCTACCTCCATTTCTAAAAAAAACCCCCAAAAAAACCCTAACCTCATGCTCTTGTATGTTGTACGTCTTGGCACTTTATAATCACTCTTTGTAACTTGGCACTCGGCCAGAGATGTTGTACACTAGCAACGGTTAACCTAGCAATGGAAATGCTTGAAACTTGTTCTGGTGACTTTCTTACTGTATTAACAGCAATGAAATGTTTCACCTTCTTATGACAAATGTACTCTTTGCGAGTCGCTTTGGACAAAAGCGTCCGCTAATTGTAAATATAAATGTAAATGGCCGCCGGGTGAAAAGAAAATGGCGGACGGGGTGACGCGGCGCCGCCGCACTGACCTTCCCGGTGCTCTGGAGGATGGTGGTCCTGGTGCGCCAGACCCGCTCCCGGCTCACGATGTCCCGGGTCACGGCGCCCTCCGCGTCCACGAAGCTGCGCTGCTTCAGGGTGACATCGTCGTACAGGTCCGTCTTGATGGTGGAGCGCTTCTTGGCCATGATCTTGGCCTTGATAGCGGCGATCTTCTCCACGGACATGGCCTCGGACAGGGACCTGGTGCGTGCGGGGGGGGGGAAGGGGGTGGTCAGGTTCACCCGTCATCACTGAAGGAACTGCACTACAGTCGTTTCAAGTGATTTTGATGACGGTCAAAATTGTGTAATGAATATGGTTCAACTAAAGACCGGGAGACTTTCGTTAGTTGAAAAATATCGACATTGCCAAAATGACAGAAAACGTTGGGACATAATTTTTTTGCCCAGAGCGCCCACCCCTTTGTCAGATAAAGGTTTTCACCGCCAGTGGTGGCGAAGACAACAACTCTGTTCCCACACTTCTTCACGACGTCATCAAACTACATCTTTGGTTTGAGTGAGAGACCCCTAGTGGCAGACATGACATAACGCACCTTTAACGACTTGGTGATGGGTATAATCCTAAAGAAAACCCCTGATTGGTGCATCCCTACCTGATCTGGTCTGTTTGGACGATTCCTTCCTTGTGGCCTTCCAGACGCGCCGCCAGGCGCTCCTTGTCAAGACGCACGCGCTCCTCATCCTGTGAGGAGGAGAGTGAGAAAGGCATTCAGGATTAAGGATCCTCTTCCTTCCATGAACACACAATGACGTTCCACCATTTTAGATATATCAAGAATGAATTACTATAAAAATATTACTCGCCGATGAAAAGGTAGAAACATTTGAAATGAAGTGGTTTGTGATTATATTAAAACTGTTGGGATTCAGCAGGTAAAGTGTAAAACTAAATTCACCTTCAATTGTGGGAGTGAGGTTTTGAATAGTACAATGGGGAATATGCAATTACATCCATTGGTATTTGTTATAATTACATTGGTATTTGTGCTGTGATTTATGGAAACAAATTTTGGAAGTGAAAAAATAACTAATAAAGTAGGAATATCTCAACTCAGCATATTCCCTTTTCAGTCTCTTTAATTCTAAAGCAATCCCTATTTTTACGTACTTCTTTTCACCTAAATAGCTCTACATCTTGGAATTGCATGTGTGTAAAGGACATTCACTCATTAACAATGAGTCAACAGTCATGTCATAATTCATGAGTAATTACCTCAATCCGGGGTTTCTTGGCTTCAGAGGATGCCTCGTCAGCAGCTCGTTTAACTGAGGACAACAAAGCAGAAACATCACATCTGAGACCCTTATGAACGTCGTGCCAAAGTCAGTAAGCACTGAAGTCAGTGGAGAGCAACAAAACCATTTTGATTGCCTTTATCTTTTAAAACGATCCCAAGTTCCAAATGCAAATAATTTCCTTTAATTACCTTTTGATACGTTATGATCTCACAACAGCAATTTAAACAGAACTTACTGTATAACCCTCCTTCATAACTAGTGCCCACTGAGGCATCATGAATTCATTTGTTTCCCTTCCATCATCCAACGAATAAAAACTCGCCTTGCGTTGGCCTTTGTAAACCAATTTCTATGGGGGCACTTCTGTCGATACTTGTTGAAGTAGCTGTGAATGAAAAGGAAACCAGAAATAAGTTTTAATTCAGAATTAATAATAGTTATGTATTCAGTTATATAGATCGATATAATCAATAGTGGCTCGTTTTTACAAGTCCGCAAAACACTTACAACTTTCGCCATTGAGATACGAAAGTAAGCCTTTTCTGTCGGGCCTCCTGACAACTGGAATGTTCTCTGTCTATGGCGAAACACAAAGTTAGCATTTTGACCGATTGGCAAAGATGATTTGGACTGAAAATATTACAACACTGGAGGAGATATTATTTAACATCACTTACTGCGGCCCTTCGCACATATGACGAATGGGGAAGGTGGACATTGTTGAGCAAGAACAAGATAGAGTCCAGAGTGTAGTACTCCTTGGGCTGGCCCTCTTTTCCAGTTCTGAGTGACAGACATAATTATTAGCAAAGCCAGGAGAGCATTATAGATTGCATATGTCACTACAATTAATATGAACATAAACGTGAAATTGAAAACATTATATTCCGAATACAAGACATGAGGTAATATCAGCAACTAGACAAATAAAGTAGATTCCAGTCTGACAGATCAATAGAGAGGCAACAGGGATTATGTGCGGTAAACACGGGCCAAGAGTCAGGCGAGACAAATCATTGTCTACTCTGATGCACATTATCCACAGTTTACAGCGAGGCATGGCATATCTGTCGAGGAATTATTTGGCACATTATCCCAGTTATTGTAAAGACGAAACTTTTAACAGTAGGTTAACCATCCACTTGCACTTACACTTGGCTAGCATCACAACGCTAACATCTTATGAAAGATCGGTCGAGGAAAACGATCAATATCTAAAGTGGACGTTAGAAATAGCCCGATTATAATCTCCATTTATAAAACAGAAACGTGCGGGACAAAAGGAAGCAAGATCCCTGTAGTTGGTTAGCATTGTAGCTTGCTAGCCAACGAGCTGTCTGCTACGAGCACCACAAGGCAGATTAGCTTTAGTTGCAGGCCTACCAAACACACGAAACATGTAACGATTAAACGGTGACATACCCCCAAATGATATAGTTGGTCTTGACATTTTTCGGCCAGGAAAACTCTCCAAATATAACTTCATCGCCTTTTGCAACAATTTCTTTTTTCTGGATATTGTACTGACGAAGAACACTCAACACGTCCGCCATCTTCACTGGTCTTCATGTAGAAGGGAACTATGTAAGGCCCCCAATTATCAACACCGTGTGACCCTTGCAGATGCCTGATTTCAGAAAAGTTAAATGACAGCCTCTGCTTGCCTCTGCTTTCTATAAAAATCTACAATAAAATATAATAATAATAAGATGACATTTTCCATATAATGTAACCATTTTATATTGTAGAGTTCTGTCCGTAAAATATTGTCTAATACGAATGTAATATGTTGTGTAATATCAATACATTTGCACACATTTATTCCAAATGTTAAATTTGTTCTCAAATGCCTACTCCCTAAAAACACAGAAATGTTCTTCAAATGAATGACAAGTCATCTCATCTCATCATCCTCAAAAAGTCCTTGGATAACTGAGTTTAGACCACTTTGGTGTTAGTAAATAATGGTGACGTATTTTGTAGGCGGAGCTTAGCGGGTGGCAGAAGACACCGTCTCTTGACAGGTTGTCTCCGCAGCTGTGGCAGTGAAGTACAAATCTGAGTGGGGAATTTCTTCTTAAGCTTGAAAAGTAGCAACACAAAACATTCTTATGCGTTTGACTTGCCTCCGTTTATTTGAAAGGTTTGCACAAGATAAGTAGAGAAACTTAACATGTAGGCCTATAACACCATATAGTGTCAATACGTCAGGTTGTAACAGTACAAAATAAGGTGCCCAAAACGGGTGTTTTCTTGTGTGATCAATGAAGCTGGAATAAAGTCTGCGCTTTCTTGATCCATTGATTCTTCCCCTGCAAAATACAATTGATTACTACGTTACTATACTGAGGTAGACATTACCAGCGTTAGGTAAGTGAACTAAGCTACCTTAGTTGAAGCTAAGCATACTTTGAGCTTGGCCTGTTATGTCATCGCATCGCATTCATCGTCATTTTTAAGACAGGCAGGTTTGTGTATGCCTATGTTATATGGTATTGTTTATATATATGTATATATAACAGTACCATATGCCAGTCTAATACTTATAGGCCAGCTTATATCAACTTGCAATTTGCATTTTGGTTTGTTTACATGCTGATCTGCTGTAAGGATCCAAACTCTACTGCCTGTTTCCCATTTAGAATGATACATTTTATGCTAACTTCAGTTAACAATCATTAAGTAACAGTTACGTAACATAACTGACATTTCTGGGCCCACCCCAAGATAAAAAATATAAAAATAAAAATAAAGGGAAGTAAATATCCTTCTTCACATTTATTAGTTTGGGAACTACAAAGCACATTTTCAAACGTAGTGTTGAGCATATTACAAAAAGGTAAGTCAGTGTATCTCTACATGTTATGCTGGAAAACTAGCAATTCTCCATGGGCCTTAGTTGTATACATTAAATACTCACATTAAAGAAGAACGAGGACCTCATTCTATCCATTCTTCATGACTGCACTATAAGTTTTAGTGTTGGTTAAATTAAGTCTATTTGAACTTTCTCGAAAACCATACGATAGAAAATAGATGTATGATATGCAGGCCTCAGCCAGAGAGATGACCAATCAGGATCTTCAAAATGCAGGGAATCACGTTTGCATCACGGTTTGTAAAGATCAAGTAGCATCCCCTAATGCACTAATAAAAAATGTTAAAGCACCAACAGCATTCTCAAACCAATGACAAACTAAATATTCTGAGTGAAATACATGTATAAAACCAAATCATGAATCATACAGATTGAAGGTACACTTTCTTCGACAGGAGAGCATGAAAGGTACATGTGATCAAATTGAAACCCCACCTGCCAACCTCTATGTGAACAGAGAATTGACTCTATGAACATGTTAATACACACACAATATAAGATTCAGGCTAGATTTCAAAACACACTGAACCAAATTCAGCTTGTGTTATGTTTTTTTACTCAGATCCTTTGTGGAATATGGAATTGTGGATTCAGTTATACTTCAGCTTAAGTCAATCTCTTATCGGGGCATTCAGGCTAATATCGCTAACATAAGCACATCACCCAGCAACAACAAAAGGAAAAATATTTTTTGAAAGGCCTCTACGATCAAACAGAACTTGCTCTTGCATGCCATAGGGATACAACAGAAATTGTTCCTACTTTAGTACTAAGCCTATAGCATCATATTACACTTTTGCCCTTTGGCCAACGGACTTCATCCATCAGTGCACGACCGAGTGGAATTCGTTTACAAAGAATGTTTACAGTTTTCATATTCTGCATGCCTGGTCCAGCCTGCTGGGCCATCTTGTCAACTGACTCAGAAGAACAAACACAACGCGAGGATTTTGGATTAGTGCTGTTTAAGGGCACTTTAAAAATCTACCAAAGCGAGTCTGTACACCTCGTGCCATTTGTTTCCCGGAACACCTACGAGTTACCAAGTGTAATAATTCATATGAAAAACAAAGCGGGTTTAGATGAGATCCTTGGCGAGGCTGCGGATGACGTGGACGGCCCCCGTGTCGAAGCCACAGATGTTCACCAACCCGCTGTCCTCGGCGTCTGTCACGGTGTGTCCCACGGTGCTCAGGGCACACAGCACCAGCTTGGAGAACGTTCCCCATTTCTATTGTTCAACAGAACACAGAACCGCGCATCAGGACATAGCTACTTGTATCCATAGCATCACTTCACCTTTACCTCACTGACAAAAATATACGTGCGGTGTATAAAAAATAACCTTTTTTTTTTTTTACAAACAGCACTCACTTAACAAACTAGTCATCAAGCTTTTGAACTTAAATTCAACCTCTTTTCCCGATCAAAAGCTGAGTGGACACACTCAGCTCTGGACTTCAAGCAGGAGAGCCTGTGAAGAAACACCCACTTCTCTGTGCCGTTTGAGACTCTCCACTGGGCTGGCCGCGAAGCTCCACAGCGGGTTGTTGGTCAGCACCACGAACACATCCACGGCCCTCCCCTCCTCCAGGGCCCAGGCGATGGGCAGGGAGCAGTCTGCGTTGCCCCTGGGGCTCTGCAACACATCAGAGCGGAGCGCCATGGGAAACCCGGGCCACGAGAACGACAGTCTGGCCGACGACTGGAGGTTTACGCGGCTTAAGGCTGTGATTGCGGGGAAAGCGAGTGTGTTCACTGGAAGGCATCCCGGGTCCAGTCGGACCAGCGGCGCTTTATGCTACGAGTCAATCCCTTCACGCCACATTACCGTCTACAAGATAAATCAATACAAATTAAAAAAAACTAACAAACATTTATATATTCATGTATTTTTCTTCTCATAATAACAATAGTAATAACCATATTAATAATCACAATAATAACTAATAATCATAATAAAAACGATATATCTATTACAATAAAGTAGTGTTAGCAATATAGAAATCATTACTGCATACATACTGAAGAAAATGTAAATAAAATGACTTCCATCCATCTATATTGCACGTGTGATTCACCTTAACTAGGTCACTCGCCACATCAGCAAGGGACATCTCCTCAGTGATGGCACACGGAGACACCCCGCCCTCAGAGTACACCAGCACGTGCGTGTCCACTTCTGTCCTGGAGATAATCTGAAGGAAGACACCAAGCTGGATTTCAAAGCAAAATAGAAATAGAAATACCAAAAAGCCCCAAAGCAAGCCCAACGGGTCCCCACACAAGAGAGACGAGGTGAAATGCCAATGGATGAATTCCAACAGGTCTCATGGTCTCCATGACGCATGACGATGCTGAAAAAGAAGTTAGCAGAATCCATCAGCAGACCACATCACGGGACCCTGTATACGTCCTACAGTCATTGGATAAACATCACAACAGGGGGCGGCAGAGCAGGTCATCCACTAACCGTAGGGTCGGCGGTTCGATCCCCTTGATTCCCCCCTCCTTCAACTGTCCACATGTCGAACCCCACACATGTACTGATTGTAAGTCGCTTTGGACAAAAGTGTCTTCTAAATGCCCCTTAACCCTATGTGTCAGCAGATAACATCACGGGACCCTGTATATATCCTACGGTAGATAAACATCACAACAGACATCGACGGGATTGAATTCATTGTAATTGCGTGCGTTTAAATGTGAACCTGAATTGGCACGACAAAGGGAAAAACCTGAAGCACGAATTACCACATATACATCATCTCAGGTCAAAATACTTAAGTGCCGTCTTGTTCTGTTCAGAAGTGGATTTTAAATGCTAAACCCCAACACAGTAGTCCTAGCTAGTTATGGGAACAGGGACCTCACCATTGCGACGGCCGCAGCAGCCACCGTGGTGCTGAGTGATGTTCCGGGGATGACGCTGGTCAGCGAGGTGCTGACGTCCACAGCCACGACAAAGCGCTTCCCCGTGGGCTCCACGTTCTGAAACGCAGGATCACGGTCGGGTCAGGCCGGTCCGGTGCGTCCAAATCGCCCCCCCCCCCCCCCCCCCCCCCCGGACCAGGCGATGCGCCGCGGGGCCGCGAGTGACCCTACCCGCAGAGACTTATAGAAGGCCGATTCCATCGCGTTCAGGATGGTGCTGCTGGGCTCCCATTTGGTTTTCCCTCGAGAGCTCTGGCCCTTCTTGTAGTTTTCCATGGCCAGCAGAACGTCAAAGGGATGGACGTGGGCCTGGGAGATTGCGGCGAACGCAAAATAAGACCGCGGAATTCATTTTGTATGTTTTTTTTTATGTAACGGCACTGTTTTATGAAAAGGGGTCTTACGTTGTTCACCGCCGCCTCGTCTTGGATTCTGTCGCAGAACTCCGTCATGTCCGAGCTTTCTGGTTCCAGAACGCGGTCGGCTGTCATCTTACCCACAAACCTCAGCACCGAGCCAAGAGGCATGTCCTTCAACAAAGCTCTCCATACCTTCGAAAGAGGAGGAAGAAAAAAAGAGTTTTGCTAAAAAAGATTAAAAAAAAAATAAAAAAAACCCTTGCCACAGTTTGCACAAAACACAAGAAACGACCGGCACGATTTCAAATGTCATGTCGAACACCACGTCGCGAATCAGGCAGCAGACACGCATAACTGCAGCGTTGAAGGCGCCGTGGCGAGGGGCCCTCGGGGCTTCCCCCTGAGACGGAACCCACCTGCTTCGACTTCAGGTGGTCGGTCAGCAGCTGCTCCATCTCCAGCCGGTGCTCCTCGATGAGATGCACGACCTCGGCCTCGTCCGCGCCGCGCTTGACCTTCTCCACGGCCTCCAGGTAGGACAGCAGCTTGTCCACCTCCGCGCTGTTCTCCTGGTCAGCGTACGTCGCCTGCACTTCCTTCCAGCCTCTCGTCACGTACTTGCTGATCAACACGATGGCTGGAAGCGCGAGGAGAAAGACACGTCGGTCACCGGGGGCAACACAATGAACAACGCAATGGGGAACTTCGATGGACATTGTACAAACGTTTCATTCACCAAAACACTGCTGGGAATTAAAGCCCGACTGGAAAATGTTGCATTGTGGCGACTGTCCAACTTTACCGAAACGTTTTTTGTTTTGGCTTGTGCTGAAATAAGAAGCGCGCATCGGCTGTGTGAGAACTGACTCACTGTCTTTAGATGCTTTGGCGTGGGAGAGCCTCAGCAGATCCTTGTGGGACCAGCCTGCTCTCTGCTTACATGTGGTTACCGCCCGGGCCAGGCTCAAGGCGTCCTGCTGGTTGTACCAGTCGGACACAGCCTTCCTCAACGCCCGTCCCCATATGCCGCACTTCATCCCCTCCCTCAGCTCCTTCTTGTACTGGACGAAGGCGAAGAGGTGGAAGGGTTCCCGGCACACTTCCCTCAGGGCTTTGAAGGCGGCCTGTCTGGTCTGCAGGTCGGAGCGCTGGGAGCACAACGCCAGGCCGAACAGGCATGGGTTAAGGGAGGCGGCTCGGCCGCCCGCCGCAAACCTCTTCACCTCGTCCACCACCTCACGGCCCCGGCCGTCCTGGAGCATGGAGAGCAGGGCTCCGGCCGTCTCCAGCCGCGGCAGGAAGTCCTCTCTCGGCGTGTACACGTCTCCCTCTGAACCATAGCACAGGAACCGGCAGAGTTTGGCCTTGTCGTTCAGCTCCCTTGTGCAGTTGTCCCATTTAGCTGGATTTGTCGATGGCTCCATTGAAACACAGAAGAGCTGAAACATAAATTATTTACAGGACGAGTAACTACAATGTGCTTGTCCTATCACCACCGGCTTTCATTTACTGATTGGCAATAGATCTCCAAAGTATGAATTGGTTTTAATTCACCATGCAGTGACTAGTTACTTATTACTTATTAGCGCAATTCTAAATCAGTTTGCCTTTCTTTCTACATCTGTCTAGATAAGCACGTTCATGACAAAAACGACTACGTCCCGCAGCCTACTTTAACAATGCTGGTAACGTTACTGGCTGATAGCTAATTCGATGGACATAAATAGCTTCAAGCTGATTACAGACGACGGGACTTGCAGGTACACTACAGTGTGGCTCACCAACGACGGTGGTGGACGTCGGTCCACATGTTAACCACTGTGGCCAAACATAATGTCATGTAACATTTGCGAGACTAAAACATTCTTACAACAACTACCCATCCATCATGTGTATAGTCGCGACATACTCCTCGTGCGTCAGTGGTTTAGTGAGAGTAGATGCGATTGCAGCCCATTCACAACAACCCGAAACTGGACAGAGATGAAAGGGTTCGGTTGTCCCTGGTTGTAACAACTGGTCCGGTGTCGGCTAGGTCTAGCGGTGGACTAACACAATCTTAGCCTAGCTGTAATACGCGTAATATGAGAAACTACTCGTTAACACCTCATCAACCAATCACAATCAATAATGGGGATCAGCATTACCTCGATCTATGTGTGTTTGTGATCTCTAGACCGTAATGGTAACAGATGCCCCCCTCCTCTGGAATGGTAGTTGGTTGATCCAAACCTGGGGTCCGAACCTGGTCCGAACCATGGTAGTGGGCCTGCCCGATCCATAGTACGCATGCGCATGTCTGCGCGGCTTTAGAGCCACCTCGTGATGGTAGCATAATGGATTATAAAACATTCATAGCTATTATAAGTTAATATCACGATAACAAGCCATACATCAATACAGATGGCACACTCCCCCAGGAGTTATTTATTTGACATTGTAGTGGAGATAAATAGGTTTTTAAATAATTTCTGTTTTATAGGCTATTTGCAGATAATCTTCGTTAGATAAAATGTTATTGGACAAGAGGCTTTCCATGACTGTTGATACAGTATATACAATAATAGCCTGGGTAACAGAAGAATCTGCAAGCTCATATTCGATTTGTTCTGGCATCTGCGAATTGGTTTGGTGGCGACGTCAGGCTAATAGAGTACAACTGAGGACATTGAACTATACTTAACTATCACTCATCTTAACGTTACCGGACACCCAATAACCTTTGGCACTCGGACCACTTCGTACCTATGACCGAATACAGTCCATCCTCTTGTACGATATTGCTTAATTAACAAACAAACACAACAAACAAAAAGCAATGTCGTTAAACTGACAATGTGACATCATTGTTAAAATAGGTAACCAGACCAGGATGTAGCTCGGACAGTCTCCACTAGGTGGCAGTAGAATAGCATAGGCTCGCATAGGCCAGTTTTTTCCACCTCAAGTAATGATACGCACACATTCTATAGACATATCGCCAGATAGATTGCCACCATTGCCTCAAAGCCAACAAAGCAATTGCCTTTCATGCATGCATGCATGTAAATTATACATTATACATCAATGTATAAATCAGTAGATATTAACATTGATGATGTAGTCTCATGGCTCCAATCGCATGGTACGAGACACAAAAGGCCTGGTCAGTGAACTTTCATAGGATCCGGTTGGATGACCCAAATTCCCCGTCTCGTGTCTCGAGTCTAGCTTTTTGACTCCTCGCACGTGAAGCCAGAATCTTTTCTTCTGCTTTTCTTCACAACAGTCAGACTTCCTTCAAAACCCCCCAGAAAGCCACTTGTCTACCCTCATGAACAGCGGCACGGGAGAGGATGTTCAGTGTTGTTTATTGAGGTGCGATCTGCAATACAGCTTTAAGTGTGTCAGTAGTCTCGCAGAGTTGCGTTTAAGTGAAAGCAGGGCCTCGAGGGATTGACCCGAAGGGCTTGTTTCGTGTCTCGACCGTCGGGGGAAAAACAGATTTGGTTGATTTGAGACTCTTCATCAGTGCGGCCGCGAGGCCTCGCTGATGAAGAGTCATGAAACACAAAAACAACAGCGTTTCTTTCTCTTCCTTGGTAATGGAAGGGAAAACTGAAACTAAAGATAGTAAAGGCCTTGTTTTAAACAACAACCCGACACACACACACATATTCACATGTACGTAGCCATTGTCACCGTGCGTCAGAGTTCTGATGGGCATCGCAGGGACGTCAGGCAGCGAATGCAGCATTTATGAGTTTGGCATTTGCATGCAGTCAAACCAGACTATTTATTGCCCACCATTCCATAGAGTTTATACATTTACACTTTCGTTGGGCAAGAATGACTTTGATGATTTTTGACATGGAAGTTTATTTCTTTCAGTTTACAAATGTTCATTATTTCAGGATACAAAATAGAACAAAAATGTGTTGAATTATAGTGAAGCGGTGTACGACTCCCTTGCCGAAAGGCAGGCCCAGTGGGTTCAATCCTGCATGTATGCACCCTACCTGCAGGTACACTCAGGTAAGATGGCTCACCCCGACCTGCGCCTGAAAGACTACACGTTCCTCGGATAAAGGGGTCTCCTCAAAGACAAAATGGCTGTGAATACATTGTGACATTGGTGACTTCATGGGAAAGCAGTAGTTTGGTGCGTTACATTTGATGGCTGCCATCTCATCTAACTCTCGGTCAAACTCCTGTTTTGCTCACACAGCTTGGTATCTCCAGGACATCTAAAGGGTAAAGGGGGGCATTTAGCAGACGCTTTTGTCCAAAGTGACTTACAATCGGTACATTTGTGGGGTGGTGGACATGTGGACAGTTGGAGGAGGAGGGGGATCGAGGGGATCGAACCGCCGACCCTACGGTTGGCGTACGAGCCGCTCTGTCTACCCACTGAGCTACTGCCGCCCCGTACTGCCACATCTATTTGGCTACTGGCAGCCAGCCAATCTCTCCTGCCTTTTGAACGCAGCGTCAATTCAAAACTGAAGCTTTGCGTTATCTCCTCCCCAGAGCGAGCACACAGGCACTCATTGATCTA
>OMKI01025856.1:0-10193 GCA_900302315.1 Phycis blennoides
TATCCCAATTTCAACAAGTCGTATCCAAAACAGAATCACAAGACATACACTTTTCAACCCCAACTAAAACTGTCGTAGGCACACCCACAAGCTCAAGTAGTGTACACACACACACACACACACTCAGGTACACAGTGCATGAACAAAGCAAACACACACACACACACACACACATATAACAACATAGGCAGAAACCCTAAACACACACGGTCAGGTTCACACACACAAATGCCTGCCAGAGGGGTCTAATCGCATGACAGAGAGGCAAATGAGAGAGAGAGACATACACAAACACACATGCACACAGCAGGGAGAGAGAGAGAGAGAGAGAGAGAGAGAGAGAGAGAGAGAGAGAGAGAGAGAGAGAGAGAGAGAGAGAGAGACGTGTCGGGACCGAATGACAGACAACAGCTAGGGTTCTGAGGGTGGAGGCGAGGACAGCGGCCAGAGGACAGGCTGTGTAGGAGCCACTAAGACAGGACCCCTGGGACAGGACGGAAACGATGATGATGAGAAGAAAACCAACAGACCTCTGCTTGTGGTAGAAACACACTGGCACACCGGGGGCTGTTATACTGGAAAACCTTTACCATCTGACAAAGAGACAAGAGCCAACGCTTTGGGAACACTCAATTCAACAGGCAGGAAGGCTGTGATCAACAGGGAGGGGAGAGTGTGTGCGTGCGGATTTGATTCCAGCCGACATCTGACTTTTTTTTTTTTCCCCTTGTTTTTCTCTCCACACACTTGATGCATATTCTGTGGACAAATACGTGTGCCGTTGGGCATTTTGTACGAACGTGTTTGGCTCTGATAGAGGAGGGCCGTGTTTCTTTGTTCACGAGGGACCATTTCTGTGGTACTGTCAGTTTAACTTCAGCACACACTAACTCCTCGTGAGTCCTGCGAGACGGATTGCAGCGTCCACGGTGACGTCTGGTTGGGTGAGCTAAATCAGGGGGTTTTTAGAGAGCCATAAACTCATTTTCCCTCTGGAGTTGCAGCAAAACAAATGTTATAATAATAGCTGTGTGTATTTTTAGCACTGCGGTCTACAGTTTTAGACATAATAATCTGATTCAACGCAGAAAGCACTGGTCTCAACAATGGGAATGCAAATAGCAGTTTATCAAACATCGGTCTCACTGGCTGTTTTGTGTTGGGACACAGCTAGCTAACGTAAGCTAAAGTAACGTAGACACAGCTAGCTAATGTAAGCTAACGTAACGTAGACACAGTTGGCCGATGTAAGATAATGTAACATAGAAACGGTTAGCTAATGTAAGCTAACGTAACGTAGACACAGTTGGCTGATGTAAGATAATGTAACATAGAAACGGTTAGCTAATGTAAGCTAACGTAACGTAGACACAGTTGGCTGATGTAAGCTAATGTAACATAGACACGGTTAGCTAACGTAAGCTAATGTAACGTAGACACAGTTAGCCAACATAAGCTAATGTAAGCTAACGTGGCGTAGACAGTTCGCTAACCTCTACAGCGATAAACACAAATTAGATAGTCATCAAAGTCACTGGTTTTCATTTCCCTTGTGACAGAGCTAATCAAAAGTAGGGATGGGAAATCAATCCAGAAATACTAAACCAAGTAAATTACAGCCAGCGTTGGTGGAAACGAGGCGGTAACCTTAGCAATCGTGCTTATTTTCTTATTTCACGCATTACACTAGTAGCATAATGTGCACAGCTTACGATCGTATTTTTTTTACATATTTGTTTCCCGTTTCTAAATGTTTCCTGTGTTGTGTTAGTCGCTACGTGCCTCCGCTAATCGGCCCTCGGGGACAAATACAGTGTTCTGATTGGCTGAGGAGAGCTGGGACAGTGAAAGGCTCCAAACCTCATCAGTTCCTCCGCAGTTGGCCTTCCGCTTCCTGCCCGGCTGGGAGGGGATGAGTCTGCGAGCCGTGCCGTTCTGCAGAGAACCACAACACCGTGTTAGGACGCTAGGACTCTAGGACTCTAGGATGCTAGGACGCTAGGGCAGGTAACTTGCAGCAATCAACCAGTTGGTTAAATTTCAAAGTAGCCAACTGAAAAAAAATCCCACCCCTCCCCTCAGGCCTCCCTGAAGGGATATGAGCTACTTTATAGTGTTATGTCAAGAATATGTCAAACATTTGCATATTTTTCTATTCTATTTTTATTGCCTCACTATTTCATATGAATAGGTTTGTACTTCTGAAGTTGTATCTTCAGCAAAGAAATGATGACATGCACACAATTTCCCTCCGCTTCACAAAGTACCGTGAATCTGAATGCTAGCCTCCACCCAGACCCTGACCTCCCGGGCCCAGACCCAGACCCTGACCTGCCGGGCCTGACACTGACCCTGACACTGACCTCCTGGGCCTGGCCCCGACCCCGTCCTCCCGGGCCTGACCCCGACCTCCCCGACCTGACCCTGACCTCCCCGACCTGACCCTGACCTCCTGGGCCTGGCCCCGACCCGACCTCCCGTGCCTGACCCTGACCCTGCCTCCCGTACCGTGGTGAGCGAGGACAGCTGGTCGTGGTCGTCCCGGCCCTTGTTGTTGAAGGTGTTGGTGTCGCGGCCGGCCGGGTACACCGACGCCTGCGAGGCCTCGGCCGAGTCCGGAAGCGACGGGACCGGGGTCGCCGGGGACGCCTGCGTTGCCAGGGAGACGGACTCGGCTTTCCGTTTCTGGGGGGGGGCGACACGGGGTTAGAGAGGCAGAGATGAGTGGGAGATTTTGATTTGGTTCACGCACACAGCGAACACACACATGTTCAATCTACACATTAATAGATCATTTCATTCATCATTTCATCATTATTGGTCCTTTGTACGGTAGAGTTTGTGTCCGGATATGTCAGAGTCATGGGTCGGTACGTTCACTTCACAAAACATAAGCTTGTCCTGTGAGAGTACTGGTAACAGGTCAATAATTATTATTTGACTTTAAATTAATAATCAAGGTCAGCATATATAAATATGTAAGTCCTTGGCAAGAACTGTTCAGCCATATATAGATATATATCTATATATATACACAGCCATTTTATTCTGATTTGCAAGTCTAGGGATTAATGACAACCATTATCAATGACCTGATTAATAACCGTCAGACTGTCAAACTAATTATGAGTTGCAGCTCCAACATGAACGCATATTTAGTGGACGTCTATTTACATGACCGCTAGACAGAGCAGTGCGACTTGTGTGCCCACTTAAGAACAGTTAACTCTCAACGATGGTCAGATGAATTGCCTATCAGTGGTATTGATCAGTTGCAGGTTTAGTACAGAGCTTCAGTGAGAGCTCTGCGGGATGGGAAAAGGCGGGCTGTACCGGTGTGGGGAGGGTTTTGCCTCTGGAGGGCGCTGTGGCCGATTGGAGGTTGAGATCTAGACTCTTCCGCTGAATCGGGCAGAGAGGAAGAGAAGGGCAGTGGGGGTTAAACCGACCCCATCTTAATTCTACTGGACACACAATTTAGATACACAGTGAAATAAGACTTTAAAATGTATTGGAGCCGTTTACATTATTTTTAGGTTTATAGTGCGAGGAATCAGACGACTTGGGGCTTTATAAAGTATGGCAAAACAAGTATTACTTTACAAAATAAATAAAAAAAAATGGATAGTAGATCCTGTCATTACAAAACAAACAAATATCAATATTGGTACGGTTCTACTGTTCAGCCCTTTGTGATAAAAGCCATCACAGCACAATTTATCCAGGAGGACCGCACCGCTTGGAACACCAAATTGATCCTTTTAAAATGAACCCTGAAGTACCAAGAGCCGCTTCCTACTCTCCAGCGGGTGACATTTAGCGCGTCTTTCCCTCCGCCGCGGTCTGAACTCACGGTGGCAACGTGTGACGGCCTGACGGAGAAGGACTCTGTGGGCTGCGAGGCGGCCCGGGCGGAGACGCTGCCCGCCTGGGCCTCCTGGGGCGCTGGGGCGGCCCGCACCACCTCCCGCTCCGGGGAGCCGGGACGCGAGCCCGGCAGCCCGTTCTTGGTGGGCGTTTTGGCCTCTTTCTTGGGGAACTGGAGCTTCTTCACGTCCAGCCGGTCCGGGGTGACCCACTCGTCCAGACGCTTGTTGACTAGGGACGGGCGAGTGCATTATGTACTCATACACTTTATCACTTTATCCTGTGTATGTTTGTATGTGTATGTTTGTATGTTATGTGTGATGTCTCTGTGTCTTTTAGCTACTTGTACCCCGAATTTCCCCTAGGGGATCAATAAAGTTTTTATCTATCTATCTATCTATCTATCTATCTATCTATCTACACAAACACACACACACACACCTGCCATGATTATTCTCCAGACATGATATAGGGATATATGAATGTATGAAACCATACTCACAGTCAATATAATGGACATAGTAGAGCTTTCTCCCAGGGATGTCCTTGACACTGAGAATCTCGGCCAGTGCTGCAAGAATAAAGAAACCTTGCTCCCAATTTTGTTTTTACAAGCAGAGCATGTCAGCCTAAACAACATGACTTAGTCGGGATGGTATTTTTGTTAATACTAAACGAATGGTGTTCTTTAAAGTAGTCAGCACAGAATGAAGCATGTAATATGTTGGGCTTCACTGTGATGCTCATAATTACCACACAACATACAATACACCCAAGCACTGTGTGTGTTACATTACCGTTTATGGCTATTATTTTCAGGTAATTTATCCAAAAATCGTGGGATAGGCAAAATAAAAGAAATTTACCACTGAAAGATTCTAACGGTTGTTATGAAACGATATAAAGGATAAGTAGCTGAGGTCAGACCTACTCCTACCTGACGTCATCCCTATCCTGTCCTATAATAAGGCAGGTGTCACCACAGGAAGAACTGTGAAATTAATCCAACATATTCCCTAAACTGCCAAATCCAACACACACAATGCATTGTATGCGTTTACTGTAGGTGACATTCATTCGGATTACAATCGAAATTGACTTTCGCTTGAATTCGCCAAGTATAAAGCTATTTATAAATGACCACACGTAAAACAGCTACATGTCAACACGTGGATTCGATTGTAGAGAACCAATTCTGCCTAAATAAATGACCCAAGGCCACTAGGGTCGCTCTGACAAGTAAACCCCCCTATATCAGAGCTTCAGGGGCCACATCGTTTGTTCACAACACCTATGGCTAGCTAAGTGTTAGCATAGCTAGCTTAACGCTGACAAAAACACAACAATACTCACGCCACTCGTCCTCGTTCTCTTGGTTTTTGCGAAGAACCGGAAGGCGACAGCCCTCAACAATTTCAACCTGTGGAAAATGTGACGTTAATCAACACGTATAAAACAATTGAAACGTTTGAAGTGAAATAGCATCGTTTGGTACCCACCGATGCTGCGCTGTCCGCCATTTTCGTCCTCTGTGAGTGTCGAAGCGGGGGGTTGTGGGAAAATGCCGGTCCGCGCCAGAGATAGAGCAGCACGCGCCCTACACATCTCTTGGTGCTGCAGAGATGCTACAAGAACAGATGCAGAGATGCTCCAAGAACAGATGCAGAGATGCTCCAAGAACAGATTTAGAGATGCTCCAAGATCAGATGCAGAGAGGCTGCATGGACAGATTTGAGGACGCAGAAGTTGACATCCACAAAATTAACTAAATTAACTAAATTAACTGAGTCCATGCACATTTGTAATCCATGCCGCTGCTATATGTGAATTGCCCCCATGGGGGATCAATAAAGTCTTATCTTATATTACTTTTGTTTATGTTTTCATCTAAAAGACGTATTATTTTGGGGGGCACTTTTTAAAACATTTTCACACATTTATCAATAATCATAATCATCGTCATCATCATCATCCTCATAATCTTCAGCATCACCAGATCAATACTTTCAACTGCATCCTGGACCCCTGCTCTAATGTAAAACAAATTGAAACAATTTGTCTTCCATTGGATGGTAGTGCTTATCACAGACTGTGGTTCTGGGTCGCTATTAAAATAAAAAATTCTGCATTAAACGAATCTGTCACCGCCACCTCTGTCATAGACAGAGGTGAATGTAATTTGGACTTTGATTAATTATGTTATTAAAATTAGTACATTTATCATTGAAAAGTTGTTTATTTGTAATTACTTGTTGATATCTGCTATATTCTTGTTTATTTCTATCATAACAACGTTGCATAATAAGCATTATATGTATTTAATATCTGATCTCATAAGATGCCATAAACCGGATTTGCATAGGTGTATTCACCGACGCAGTGTCCGTATCCCCCGCCGAGGACGCGGACTTCTGAAGCGGAACCTGGCAACCCTGAGTGCATCCAGGGGCGGCGCTCCGCTCAGAGTAGCTTCTAGAGCGGAACCTGGCAACCCTGCCTGTGTCCAGGGGCGGCGCTCCGTTCACAGTAGCTTCTGGAAGGAACCTCATGGTCGCACCATGGAGAAAGTGAGTATCTGCATTCGCCCGCATTTTATAGATTTAACGACGAGGTTGAAACGTTTTAAAAACATTAAATGTCTCTCGGGTGGATTGTCAATTCACAGTTGGTCGAGGCTGACTGCTCCTCTGGTCGAATAAATTCATGTTCTTGTATGAGACTGCTTTGTGTCATGGTGCAGCTAACTGGCTAATACTAACCTGAGGATACACGTCAGGGTGGGTCGGTGTGGGACTAGCTCCTCACAGGGTACCGATCCCTGGTGGTACCGATCCCTGGTGGTGCCGACCAGAACCAAGCGGAGTTATTGATTTTCAGAGTCAAGAACAGTCCAGTGCATCACGGCTCATGTCTGGTGACCATCTTAGCTAGCGGCTACCATGGGGAGCTAGCATCTTCATTTTAATAATGTGCGGTTCATAATAACAATAATAATACAATGATAACACTATTAGTGGGTGAGGATTTTTTTTTTGAAGGCCTTGGTAGCCACGGTAGTTGTCCACCCCAGCCAAACACATCAGCATAACGTGATCATAGCTTTAGCAGCAAGGGCAAGTCAAACGAAACTACACAACACTTTCTCATGCACAGTGAGTGAGCATCCGAAGGACTTGCAGGGACTCCTGAATCACTGCAGTTTGCTCACAGCGGGAGGGTGGTGGAAGGGGTACATCGTGGTTATTTTAGTGTCGGCTCCATCATCTTGGGCCATGGCTTCCGACAGCAGTCTCGAATGTTCTGTCAACCTTGTGTGAAGACGAGGAAAGTTCCAGTCATTTAGACTGAGGGGCAGGTCGCCCCAGATCTGCCCCGCCGCTGCACCCGGCCGGTAGTCGGCTTCTGGTGGGGTCGGTTAAGTTGGCAATGTTTTGTTAATACATTTTCTGTTATATTGAGTACATTGCATTTGTCATGCTTTGGTTACATTCATTATCAGTTGTGTTTATGGGCTTTTTTTAAGGAAGTTGATTATTCAATCTTTGTACTTTGCCAATTGATAAGAAACCCAACTTCAGCCTTGTGTCACTGTTTGTCGTCGATGTCTTCATGAATCTCAGAGTGAGTAGTAAACACAATTCAACCCATAGGGTGAACACATTCAACCTCTACAGCACCCAGGGGGATGAAGCAAGGGGTTGGGGGGGGAAATGCCAGGTGGCCGTCTGTATCTGGCGCCCCGGCCAGTTGCTGCACCTGCCTGCCTGTCTGTCAGCGACAGCTGAGCGAGGAGGCCTGTTTGACTGAGGCGACGCGACCCGATCGCCTGGGTTGCCAGCTATCTTCTAATTAAGCTTTAAGCTGTTTGTTGTTGGTGAGAATGCGTTCTGAAGGAGTACGTCCTAATGTGTGGCTGCTCAGTGGTTAAGTCATACTGCTACTGGGCTTGCTGGCGCCCTCTTCTTGTGTTCACGTGTGGGTGGGTACGCCCACCTTCAGTGACACGCACGTGGGGTAATTAGCAGGGCTGTAGCTTGTCTACCCTGGGTTCATATTGTGTTGCACCATTTAGTCATTTAGCAGCAGCAACAACTTGCAGGGAATTTCGATGCATGGTGATTGAGGATCGAACCCAGGCTGGAGAGTCACCCACAACCGCGCCAGTACGCAAAATCTCCCCCAGAAGTCGCGGGGCTGTATGTTTGTGGCACATTTAATTCACAGCTTATTTCCTTTTTAACACTCACTTATCAGTGCGGTGTGTAAGAGTTAGTGGCATCTAGTGGTGAGGTTTGAGATTGCAGGCAACTGCACACACTTGAACTGCCAGTAGGTGGATTCCAACTTGTCATCATCTGCAATGGCACAGAATGGCCAGTTGATTGCTGGCTCGACGTAAAGCGGATAAAAAAAAAAAAGGCTTCTGAAATAAATTGCCTACCCCAGCTGTAACGACGTGTTCTCTCGCTTAAAGTCTAAATGAATACAATCAGGCGGAGAGTCTTCCTACGACTCATGTTCTAAGATCTCCTAGTGTTCGAGGTTGAGCAGAATCCAAGGGTTTCCGCTGAGCCAAAATCAGCCCGGGCGTTGTGACTCCTAACGCCCCCCCCTCCCCTCCCCTCCCCTCCCTGTGTTGCGTTGCCAGGTTTCGGCATTAAAAGACCAGGGCAACAAGGCGCTCAGCGCGGGCAAGGTGGACGAGGCCGTGCAGTGCTACACGGAGGCCGTGGCGCTGGACCCCTCTAACCACGTCCTGTTCAGCAACCGCTCGGCCGCGCACGCCAAGAAGGGCAGCTATGAGAGTGCCCTGCAGGACGCCTGCCAGACCATCAAGATCAAGCCGGACTGGGGCAAGGTGAGCGCAAAGTGGTGTGTGATTGCGGCGCGGAGCGGGCTGAATCGATACCCGCGCTCCGTTATTGGACCGCGTATTGCCGGGGGAGTATGTTGGCCCTGAACCGAGCCTCACCTCACAAGTTTGTGGAGAAAACTGTTTTTTTTGTTTGTTTGTTTTTTAAGATATTTTTATTTTTCACGGTGTGATTTCTGAAACGGTTTGCCGTCGCTGTCGTTTTGACTTTCACTTCATCACAATACTTTAAAGACGGTGGCTATTATTGTTAAAGTATCCAGAGCTAGCGTAGCTGTTATTCCGGCCCCCAACCCCCACAAAATCAACTCGATGTTCTTCATGTCGTGATACGAAGTCATTTAGCAAGCGCTGTGGCACAAAGCGACGCACCGCCGCGCCGGTCTGACCCCCTCTGGGCCCACCAGGGTTACTCTCGGAAGGCGGCGGCGCTGGAGTTCCTGGGGCGGTTCGAGGAGGCCAAGCTGACGTACCAGGACGGGCTCCGGCAGGAACCCAACAACCAGCAGCTGACGGACGGCCTGCAGAACATCGAGGCGCGGCTAGCAGGTGGGCGCCGCGTTCCGCTAACTAACTAACTAACTAACTAACTAACTGCATGAAGCACAGCCTCCACCAATGATGTGTCACACACACGCCACAATGCTAGAGCTAGAGAGGCTTTTATTCCAAGAGACTCTAAGTGACTTGATGGTTCATTAAGGAGAAGGTGGAGGTTCATGCTTTGCTCACAGGCAGACTAGACCCTCAGGATCTGAAGCTAGCCTCTGTCCTGCCCCCATGAAGGGACTCTTCCCTCCACATTTCCCCTGTATTATTTGGAGTCTTCTCTGCTAACATGCGTCTTCCTCCCCAGAGAAGAAGATGATGAACCCCTTCGCCATGCCCAACATGCTGGAGAAGCTGGAGAGCGACCCTCGGACCTGCGGGCTCCTGGCCGACCCCAGCTACAGAGAGCTGCTGGAGCAGCTGAAGAGCCGGCCGTCGGAGCTCGGAACGTACGTTCACGCCCCGGAACCCTCTCAGGAGCTACGTAGCACACGGCTAAACGGCGCTACGAGCATTGGGGTCAGGTGTTGCTACATAGCACAATGCTAAAGGCCCTAAATAATTAAATCTAGCATAATGCTGAGTGTTGCTCCATGGCATGATGCTATGTGCTACTATGTGTTGCTACATAGCACAGGCCTTAAGGGTTCAACATAGCATGATGCTATGTGCTACTATGTGTTGATACATAGCACAGGCCTTAAGGGTTCAACATAGCATGATGCTAAGTGTTGCTCCATGGCATGATGCTATGTGCTACTATGTGTTGCTACATAGCACAGGCCTAAATGGTGCAGCATAGCATGATGCTATGTGTTACTATGTGTTGCTACTTGGCACAGGCCTAAATGGTGCAGCATAGCATGATGCTAAGTGTTGCTACGCAGCATATGGCTAGCTGTTG
>OMKI01025859.1:0-10225 GCA_900302315.1 Phycis blennoides
AGGCCGTGACGTCGTGACGTTTGACGGTCTAATCCTCTACGAGATTTCTATTATCATGTATATTTCTTGGCTTCAATTCTGAATTGAATCACTATTGTTATTGTCTGTGGAGTGTCGTCGTTTTTTGTAGAGCTAGTTCTACACTATGTCATTGTCACTAC
Source organism: Phycis blennoides (assembly GCA_900302315.1). Lineage (NCBI taxonomy): Eukaryota > Metazoa > Chordata > Actinopteri > Gadiformes > Phycidae > Phycis > Phycis blennoides. Next base: position 162 of record OMKI01025859.1, read on the forward strand.
TTCTCCCCAGGCTAGTACTGGATACAGACAGACAGACAGACAGAAATACTTTAATGATCCCTGAGGGAAATTGCATAATATATATACCTTGGATACCTTGTCTTTTATTAATTAGGCCTACATTGCTTTTCCTTTTTATATATTTTTCCCTTGATTAATTAATGTCACTGTATCATCAGCCTGAGTTGCCAATTTATTACAACTTTGATTTACTCTGACTGTTTTAAATGGCCTATTTTTCTAATCTAGTGTCACTGCGGTCTAGGGTTTGGGTTAGCTCTGGGTGTAGGGTTTCTGAAGGGTTTCTGAAGGGTTTCTGAAGGGTTTCTGAAGGGTTTCTGAAGGGGTTTTCCCGCTGGACTTTCCCGGGTCCGCTGAGGAACTCAGGGCTGCGGTGGGCTCTCATGTGATGTTGTGCCTTTTGAGATTGAAACGTGACAAAGTAAAAAGTGGCATGAAGCAGACATGACTTGTAAAGGACTCGTGAGAATGTGTTTTAATGAGTGTATAATCCCATGAACATAAGAACTGTAATACCAACATAGGGAGTCATCTTCAACCTGCCATTTGGCACCGACATGTTTCTACAGTAGCCCAGAATAGACAAATGACCCTAGAGAGGACGCATTTTTAATTCAACACTCATAATTACTATCTTACTTGACCCAAGCTATGACCTATACTTTTACAGACTAAATAATGAAATACAATTTATAACCTAAACAGTTGACACTTGGCTGACATGGTTATGGAGGCACCTTACAGGCACCTTACAGACCATCCTCACTCAGCTAGACAGGGAGGAGTGATGGTGGAGGGGTGGTATAAGTGATGCCACTAATTCCAACACATTACAACATTAACCATTTACAAGTCAAACGCTGTCCGCTGCTAATGGTTGAGCTGTTTTTTTCTGCAAGCTAGCTAGCTGCAATGCTAACCCCTGCGTCTCCTGTGTTGTTGTTCCACAGGAGTTTGCGGCGCTGACCAAGGAGCTAAATGTCTGCCGGGAGCAGCTGCTGGAAAAGGAGGAGGAGATCTCGGAGCTCAAAGCCGAGAGGAACAACACCAGGGTCAGTGGACTTTCATTCTGACGATGCTAATGACGCTAACAATGCTAATGACGCTAACAATGCTAATGACGCTAACGATGCTATATATGCAGAATAAGCAGAATGCTAGCATCGGAGTATATACATTCTGTATATGGAGTTTTCCTCCTCCTGTCATTCTTTGTTGAAAAACAAGTTACAATTATAGTCAAGTTACAACAATACAATAATCCCACAAATTCCAATGTACTTGTTAACGTTGACTTAGTGAAATAAGTGCCTAAATATATTATGATGAACTGACTTGGTATCATATGGGATTTATGTTTGAGTGCTTTAAGTTATGTTTCGTTACTGTACATCTCAATGCCTCAAGCACATTGATGCAAACCCAATGGTTCTTCACAGAGAATACAGTAGTTCTACTTGCTGACTTTGGTGATTTTAAAATTTTATTTTTCCTTTTCAAACAATTCTGTTGATTTAGTCTGATTTCAATAATTTCACAGGGTTAGCTTAAGACTTCTCACTGCGCTAAAGCAAAGAGTGCTAAAGCACTCTGTCTTCCTCGTCCACCAACACACACACACACACACACACACCTCATTAGTCCCGGTATGTTTATCACTTGGGCACGTTGATCTCTTAACAACACGTGGGTGACTGCTAAACAGGAAATTCGTGACAAATCGGGACAAACTCATGGAGAGCAATTAGGAAAACATTCAGCCCCAGGCTTAAGTTAGCGAGGCTGCCGTCACTGTTGTAATGTCCAGGGTCATTAAGTAGAGGGGGCCCAGGATGATGGTGCTGAAAATGTGTTCACAAGATCAGCTTGTTCAATTTAACTAAGATTTAGTCGGGGGGGGGGGTCACATTTGTTTTTGGGGGGGGGGCATGTGCCACCCCGGGGCCCCCTGTGGACACGGCCCTGCCTCCAGTCGGTCTGGCATGACATGATGAGGAGAGATATTGTAGGGCTCAGAGTGATTAGTCACCCCATGATAATTGGCAGGTTCACGTCTGTGGGCAGGCTGTCTCTCACTGCGTTCTGCACAACACACACACCGACACGCTCTCTGTCACACGCATGCAAACGGGGAGAGGAAAATAGGACATTCATTTTCACCTCCTTGCTTCATTATCACCTCAACACTCCGTTGGCAATCACCAAGCAAACTCGAATCAAGTCCCATCAACTTTCACACAATCATCACTTAGTTTGAGTTATTTCCCCAGAAGCTAAGACTATGTTTAGTATTGTGTCTTGGGACTGATCACACTCCTATCCGTCTCCCAGGTTCTTCCTCTGGGTTCTTCTTCTGAAGCTGTACAGACTAAAAGGATGAGGTTATAATCATGCAATGCGGGCATGTGACAGACAAATCAATTCAGCGTGACTCTGATGGTGTGTGTGAACATCTGAGCCCATCGCCATGTGCTTGTTTCCCCCTGTGTGTCCTTGTTTTGGACTTCCGGCCACCTGTGGTGATTACTGATTCACCTGTTTCTCCAGATAAACTTCTTGTTTTGGCATATATACTCAAGGTATTGAAGTACTGCTGAGGTGTTTCTCAGTGTTCATTTCTAAAATTTGTTGAAAATATTGATAATGTTAATAATAATATAATCATAAATATATTTGAACTGTGTGTCATATCTTCATCACAATATTCAGACATAAGTGCATGTTTTCCTCATATCATGCAGACCTAACACACACACACACAGTGTCTTTTGGAGGCTACCTGACCACCATCTAAGCCTTCATCAGCATGTAGTCCCACAACACAACCAGTCTCACCAGAATGAACGATGGCGGGGGGAGAAGGGAACCCAACGGGCGGTGCGGCCGCGGTGACCTCAGTGCTGCTGTGGGACAGCGACTGTCCACGAGGATGTACATCACCAGTCATGGCTGCCACTCGTCTCTGCCCCGCCAGCTGCTGCTCGAGCACCTGGAGTGTCTGGTGTCGCGACACGAGCGCTCCCTGAGGATGACGGTGGTGAAGCGCCAGGCCCAGTCCCCCTCGGGGGTCTCCAGCGAGGTGGAGGTCCTCAAGGCCCTCAAGTCGCTGTTCGAACACCACAAGGCCCTGGATGAGAAGGTAAGGGACCCCGTCTGCGCCGATGCCCCCTCTGCGCTCCATGCTTCTTCTGAGGTTTTAGGTAAAGGTAAGGTAAGGTTAAGGTAAAACCTCAAGTTGTACCAGTTGAATAATAACGATGATGAATTGCATTTACATGAAGCCCTTTTTAGTCATGTACACAAGGTGCTTTACATAGTGAGTGTGTATGTGTGCGTTGGGGGGGTAGCACCCACCTGGGTGATGCACCGCGCCAGAACACACACTGGTTACACTGTGGAGAGGTGAGCAATGAAACTGTCCAATTAGAGAGCAAGGGATGATTAAGTGGCCATGTTAGCATAAGAGCCGGGGGGGGAATTTGGCCACCAGGGGTTCCCCCGACTCTGCTGACAAGAGCCACAGGATCTTCAGAGACCGACGGGGAGAGACAACCCGTTTAACGTCTCATCCGAAGAATGCTGCTCTTTGACCTGACAGAGGGCCTGTCTCTGTCATGGGGCTTGAAGGACGATACCAAGGCCAGCAGGATGAGCGCCCTCTACTGGCCATCCAACACCAGCACCAGCACCATCTGGTCTCCCATCCAAGACCGGCCCAGCCCAGACCTGCTTAGCTTCCAGAGAACCCAGCAGCTCTAGACAGATAGCAGATAGGTCTTTATTTGTATCCTTGTCACTTTGGAGAACCGTAGTTACTTTGTGCTAAACTTAGATATAATAATAGTAATAGTAATAGAATAGTGATAGTAATAGTAATAATAATAGAGACATCAACAATTGATGGTGAGATATTAACCCATGCTTGGCTAAAACTAATAAATGAAGACAAAATAATACATAGGCAAAAATAAAATGCTTGTTTTGTTTTTTTTCAAGCTAATGAGTGTATCCAATAAAGATGTCAACACAGACCAGGTACAGGAGGACAGATATCAAATTATTCTATTAAAGATGTGGCCTGCGGTCACTACAGCCTAATGATTTTAAACATGGCAGTATGACCTGAGCCCCACAAACACATTACCACCACCATTATAATCCATTCACGGTGGTCATTTCATTAGTTTAATTTTATTTGTGAATCCCCAATGACGTGTTTCTTAAGGCAAACCAATGTATTTTGCCACGGGCCCATTCTGTGAGGGGGGCCATCTTCAATCATCCCAGATCACTTCCTCAACAGCCGTGTAGCTCCTCCCCACGGCGATGGCCATTGGCCCATCGCTGCCGTGACAACGACGTGGATGAGGGAGAGTGAGCCGTCTGCTCTCCTTTACTCAACGTGGAGGGGAGGGGGAGAGGATGAGAGGGACAGAGAAAATAAGACACACACACACACACACACACACACACACCGGTGGTGCCTTTTAAAATGAGCGATAAGGGCTCTTACAGACCCAACGGAGAAAAATCTGCAGCTACCAAGCTAAAGTGCAGGGTTACTGTCAGGAAGGGAAGGGCTTACAGATGAGATGATGGTTTATGTATTTATTTACTTATTCATGTTGTTCTGTGTCCGACGTGTCTGATGGAGACGTCCGTTGTGTTAACCGGCGTCCAGACCAGACCACTGTCCAGACGACTCTAATAAACATACATAATTAACTGATAATGTGAGGAAAATACAGGATTTGTATAGAGCTTTTCCATAGACTCAAAGACACTTAAAGATTGCGGATTATTGGATTCAAAATAAGGTTATCCAACTATAGAAAGGCAGCCCCTCACAGAGTGAAGTGTAGTGGAACATCCTTCCCTCCAACAAATGATGCCACCGAGCTCAAGGAAATGAATCGCAGGACAAAGTTGAGAGTCGACACGTGAGCCGCCGTACTGATCCTCTTGGCTTGCCATTGTTGGTTGGGCTGTTTTTTTTCCCGCGTCAATAAAAGAACTACAGCTCGCGGAGCTGAACGGGACCCCGCGCTTACAGAACGATTTCCGTTTGTCTGCGACACAGACTTTAGAGATTCCGTTCACAACAAGCTCGGTTATTGAGCGACGGCTGTGGTCTCCCAGTGAACCCGTTCAGCCAATCCCAAGCAGGTGTATTTGTCATCGTCAGCATGGACACGGTGCGTGTTGTAGGACAACGTTTCTCCACACAGAGTGCTCTTATTGCATCCGTCGTGGTCAAATACGTTCATAGAGAGCTAATTATCTGTTATATGGTATGATATCATCGGTTATGTGAATTGGTCATTCATCTGGATAGCGGTTGGAGCTCCCAGCCGTGGTTTCCCTGCCCTGTGGGATGTGAAGGTTGCTTTGACAACATGACGATGTGCAGTTGAATCGGATGCCAAACTTTACCCGAAAGAGTAGTATCCTATTTTTATAGGATAGACTACCCAGGGTAACAACCTAAAAAGCGAAGGTCTCTCCCCAACATGGACGTATTATAGAATGCACACCGACTTAGCATAATCCCCCTCATCCAGGCACCGCCGCTCCCTACACTATTTTACACTGGGATTAAAGAGTGAAACCCCGTTATAAATCAATCATCTGAATACATACATGATATGTCGGTGAAGGTACAGAGCGTCAGCTCGTCTTCACTGTATAGGTTGTTGGAGCTGTCTTTTTCACCGGCATGGTTATTATGGGAAAATGCTATTATGGGAAAATGTTATTATGGGAAAATGCTATTATTGGAAAATGCTATTATGGGAAAATGCTAAAGTATACAAGGGGAAAGGACCTGAAGCCTGCGGTGCTGGGGTATTCACTGCCAATCCCCCTACTATCAAATCACACCAAGAGACAAGAAATGTCAGGTAGACATTATCTGTAGACTGTGGACATTTTTATATATATGAGTGTGTGTGTGTGTGTATGTATGTAAATATATATATACATATACCTTTCTGCTAAGAAATGCATTCACTTTGTATGTTGTAAGAGAAGGAAGCAACATTTGATTAAAATGGTGAACGTGTGTTCCAGGTCAGAGAGAGACTGAGGGTCTCCCTGGAGAGGGTCTCGGCCTTGGAGGAGGAGCTCACGGCAGCCAATCAGGAGGTAAGAGATGCCCGACTCGTTCCCGGAGGGGGGAGAAGGACTGCAGAAGCTCGCCATGGAAAACAACGTAGAGCAGGCAGGAGAGACGTGTACATCGTCTCTTGGGCAGGAGCGTTTCCTGTCTGAGCTGTGGCCTGTTTAGCACTGCTGAATTCACAGCCATGTGGTCACCATGTCTTCATGTGTTGAGATGGGTGTCTCGTTCCTCACTGATTACAACAGCTTCATCCGAGGCAGGAAGTGCTTTATGGTAGCATCAACCTATGGGTTAGAGTTTATCGTAGCTTTGTGTGGGCTCCTTGAGCATGACCAATAGCATTGATTTATAAAGAAGAAAGACTCATTCTGGAGACACGGGGTTTCCACCCGGTACAGGTTCACACTGCGCGTTGGTGCGCAATGTACTCCTGTTTAATGCCTGAGGCCCTGATTGGTTGAGAGAGGAAGGGGAGGGGCCTACAATGACAGTGGTGGCATTAGGAACGCAGACGTAGATCTATTAAAGTGTGGTCTTCCTGGTGGAGCTTTTGCTACATTGAAATGTTGAAATTGTTGGGATATTCTGTATCCTTGTTAAGGACCTGGAGTGCTGGGTAGCCTTGTGAGTATGCATATGTTTGGGGCTGGGTTGTGATGACACTGAGGAGGGACAATCGAATGAAGATAAATAACTAGAGAAGAGACCGCACACGCCGACGCCCTCTGACAGACACAGAAAGCGTGACTTCTCAAGGGCTTTTCAACGGCTAAACACTTTGAGATGTTGAAGTATTTGGCACTTCTGTTTGGCCGGCCGTGAGCGGCAGGCAGCACTGTGATTGGGCCCTCGTCGTCAAGGGCCCCCGACGACAGAGGAGGAGGGAGGAAGCGCCACTCTGGCCGCCGGTGCACACGGCCCCCCTGCCCTTGGGTTTGAGGAGGGGGAACCCCTTAAGTTCCTCACAACCTGCCGCCCGGTCCAGAGGATAACAAGGGCACATGGAGGGAGGGAGGGAGGGAGGGAGGGAGGGAGAGGAGGGAGGGAGGTAGAGGAGCAAAGAAATGGAAAAAAAGAGACTACATTTTGACAATAGAATGCATTCTAATAATGCTAAATATCACAGCCTGAATTTCTGACAGTAAGATGACAACGGAGGGGATAGAGAGTGGGAGGCAGACGATAGATAAAGATGGAGAGTACAGAAATAGAGTGCCCAGGTGAGTAACAAAAGCAGAATGTGTATCTGTGGGGGGGATCTGGCGCGAGGAGCTTTGAAGCGACATGTTATATGAAAGCACATCTTACAAGGTCATGAGGAGGCGGGTGGCCGAGACGTGTCCACAAGTGAGCTGCTGTTTCTGTCACAGTCAGTTAAGAGACACTTTTATTTCAGTCAGATTCAGGACATTAAAGAGTCGGTCAAGGACTTCTCACTCAACACTGCTTTGATCTGGAACACAGAGTCTGAGACTCTTTCCTACGCCATTTGGTTTTTGGACTGGCTGTTTGGGCGGGGCCAGGTAGTTCACACTGCTGGGCGACCAGGCAGGATGTGGATGGAGTGCGGGATCATGCAGGCACTCCACGGTCGCGCCGTTTCTTTGTGAAATATTTCTAGCATGTCCCTCCGCCGAGGTTAGACAGAAACATGATTGGGTACGCGGTTAACATTCCGGTTAGCATTTTGTTAGCGGCGCTGCGGATGTTAGCGGACCGGCAGATGGTTGGACCTTGAGGCGAGGGAAAAGTGTTGAAACTGGACCCCGGCCAGACACAATGTCCGCAGTTCATCAGCCCCCAGCGAAGAAGACCATTACTGACCTCTGGTTGCCAAGCAACTCAGCAGTACGCTAATTGATGTGTTGTTCTTTTTGGTTTCGTTCAGGAGGTTTTATGTTTTTATTTTCTTGATGTGTTTTGGAGGGTTTGCTCTAGGGTTGTGTCGTTTAATGACCCCTGCTGGAGCTGACCTTTGACCGTGCCCCTCCCAGTCTCCTGCTGATGGTGGGCAAGGGGACATTAAGCCACATACCGAGCCGGGTTCTAGATGGAAGACCCCGTCACAGGACCGACTCCCGCCAGGGTTCTGGTTCTCCGCTCCGTGTAGTTCTTTAATCCGAGCGTGCAGCGCTGGCTTCTCCCTACCATGGGAGTTCACCAGGGAACATCATCGTGGAGAGAAGACATGGTTCTTATTAAGGCCAAGCGGACATCCCTGTTCATTATAACATGTCTGCTCTGGCAGACAGAGCACCTGATCTCAGTGTATCCTCCCAAGTTGTTCCAGAAACATCTGTGGCCCACGCTTCCCTCCCCTCTGGTTCCACCTCCTCCTTCTCCTTCCTCCCGAATCTCCCCCGTTCTCTCCAAGATGAAGGTGAAGGGCGAGATAGCAAACACACCGCGAGGGTGCCGCCATTTTGAAGCGCCCCCCACCCCTCCCCTTTTGTTTCCTTCAACCCCATTGAACTCTGAGCTGCTTCCTTCCCTCAGCTCTCCTCTCCTCTCCTCTCCTCTCCTCTCATCTCCTCGCCATTCCTCTCCTCTCCTCTCCTCTCCTCTCCTCTCCTCCTCCCCTATCCTCTCCTCCTCCCCTCTCCTCTCTGTGACCCACATGCCAGTCAGTCAGCCTTTGATGGAGGGGGCGGTGGATGACTGGTAACCGAAACATCAGAAGGGAAATGAGAGCCCTTGTTCCCCTCGTATCTGGGGAAAACATCGTCCTCCTCTAATTTGAGAACGGAGGGCGTGAACGTGCGTGTCACTTCCTGTTTAGCATCCCAACTGTCTTGCGTCACGGGGGGTGGGCAGCGGGGGGGGAATCTTTGTTTGCGTTTGATCTCACGGCTGGGGAAATTACAGATGGATCTCAGTGAGAGGAGGCCTGATTTGGGTGAATAACCGCTGGCTGGTTCAGAGGGAAACCGCTGGAACACCGAGGCGGTATGGGTACCGTCAGCAAGCCTACAGCTGTACGCTCTGAAAGGGCCGTCCTTGGCCTGTCTGTCAGACTGTGTCTGGGAAACACGCGTGTCTGCCGCTTCCGGCTTCAGACCATTAAGCTGTAATTAAAGCGGGAGTTATGATTCGGCAAGTTTAAAGTCTCGCTTTATGGTTTTTGAAGTGACTTTTATGGACCGGGAAATGAAGATGGATAAGAATAAGTGAGTTGAAACACATGTAACGCCGGGACCACCGGATTGGTTAGCACGCTAGCGCAACAAGCCTGTGTGTAGTCCTACACACACACACACACACACACACACACACGTGTTACTCCAGCTGTCCAGGAACAGGGTGTCTTGGCAATTCGGGAGAAGCTTTTCATTACCTGTCTTGTTTTTCGCCCGCCAAGACGTCAGCGCCATAATCACACGCTGTGTCGCCGTGACGACCCTAATTATGACTGTCGCCGGGTGCGGCGGCGGCGGCGGCATTAAGACTTGGCGGCGCACGCTTCAGGTGATGGAGGAGGAGGAGACGCCATCGGAGAAACAGTGATTATAGTGATTTTGTGTCTGCGCGCATATGCTTCCGATGTTATGTTACACCCCGGTGCTGACAATAACACGCGGGAATGTCCTGTCATTTGCTGGTGATGGGAAGGGTTGGACTGGACGGGAGGGCCGCGGCCCCCCGGCGGGCCACAAGAGGGCGCTGAGCGGCCCTCAGCGCAGGCGTGGAGGGGGTCGTGGTTGGGGTCCTGGTGGGGGTCTCGGTGGGTGTCTCGGTGGGGGTCTTGGTGGGTGTCTTGGTGGGGGTCCTGGTGGGGGTCTTGGTGGGTAGGCCGTGTTGAGCTGTTTAACTTGTGCCATGTAGCTCGTAGCTTTCACAGAGCCATACAATTCCTTTTGGCCTGATTTAGCATCCTGACTTCCACGTCGCTTTTAAGCGCCGTGTTCGCGGCCGGCTCCGAGCA